>JAZAYU010000174.1:0-31656 GCA_038501625.1 Corbicula japonica
GGCTAAATATAATTCGAGCATAAAATCCTAATGATATGCACGACTAGGCTTGGTGACAAACACTCTTGTGAAGTTTTAATGAAATGCCTCAAGCCATATTGGAGAAGAAGTGAAGGCAAGATTTTGCCAGACTGATATTTTCGGACGGACGGACGGAAAGATAGTGTGATTACTATATGCCTCCTTTCGGGTGCATAAAAATATCAATTTCCTTTTGAAATGAATTGATGTTGCAAGAATGACAAGAAAAGGAAAGGTGTTACCTGTTACCTGATTAAACCATTTACCTTGTACAATGAGAAACTCTCCATCACAATCTACACTGCTTGTCATTAGATTCACAAATGCACAGAATAATGAATAGGTCCCTCATAAATGATATGCAGGGTCCCAACAAATGATTTTACGGACGCACCCAATTATCTAGTTAACCCCAATGATTATATACAGATTCCCCCTCCCCCCATCCCCCAAGTGATGTACAGGCGTACCCCCACAACTGAGGCTGACAATTTATAGTCCCCATGAACAGTAAACAGTTTCCGCACAAATAATGTATAGGCTAGCACTCAATGGTGTACAGTTGCCCCCAACTCAATGATATATAGGATGATGTACAACATCCCCAAAAATGATAACAATGCCCGCCAAAAATTATGGACATGACTGTACATCTACAAGGACGCTTTGCATGATGCACAGAGCACACTCCTGATCTTATTCATTCTTAAGCATTATAAAATCTCAAGGAAGAATGAGCATTACGAACTGCCATACATTTCGACTTCATATAGATATTTCTCACTTCTGTATTTTTTAATACGCTTTATCGCTTCGGTATCCGTCGCGGTGATTGTTGTTAAAAATAATCATGCAACATACTGAATATTAATTAACGTTTACTCGCTCCGAAGTAAAATCGACCCCAACAAATTGAACGTACATTCTAGTAACACCCTATCACTCGGAGCTTTTGTATTAAATATTTGACGGTGCGATAGTATTATCTTTCTTTATAAATGAATAAAATACTATGGACAGTCACGTTAACCAGAAATTCTTAGTTGAAAAGGGGCCATAATTTGATCAAAATGAAAGTTAGAGTTATCGTTCTTGGCTTACACACTCGGGATATGATGATGAACAAGTGTTGAAAATGTCAAATGATAGTGTCTCTAGCTGGGAGCGAACCCGCACCGTCACGGCGACAGCGCCTAGCCATGCAATTCCTGCGACGTAGTGTAAGAAATATGGAAGTAATGAGTTTGTACACTAGCTTGTACACAAACTATAAATAAAATTCTAAGTAGAAAAAGTGCCATAATTTGATCATAATAAAAGTTAGAGTTATGGTTCTTGGCAAACACATCCGGGGTATAATGATTAACAAGTGTTGACAGTTTCAAAGCTGTGGTATAAGAAATATGGAAGTAATGAGATTGTACACTAGCTTGCACGCAAACTTTAACCTGAAATTCTAAGTTGAAAAAGAGCCATAATTTGCTCAAAATGAAAGTCAGAGTTTTGGTTCTTGGCATACATACAAGGGATATGATGATGAACTAGTGTTGAATGTTTCAAAGCTGTAGTATATGTAGTATGGAAGTTATGGGTTTGTACACTAGCTTGCACTCAAACTTTAAGCTGAAATTCTAAGTCGAAAAAGGGCCATAAATTAGTCAAAATGAAAGTTACAGTAATGGTTCTTGGCATATAGACTCGGGATATGATGACGGACAAGTGTGCGAAGTTTCAAAGCTGTCACAATAGTAGCTGGTAAGATAAAAATAGGTTGCATGCAAACTTTACCCAAAAGCGGGACGCTGACGCCGACGCCAAAGTAAGAACAATAGCTCGACATATTCTTCTGCGTTATGAGTTCTCACTATGTTCTGTTGCAAAAATGCAAAATTCAAACCAACTAAAAATAATGAAACCATAGAAATAAACCTTACCCTTATCAGCTTTACAGTTCTGATGCCTACCCTTATCAGCTTTACAAGTCTGATGCCCACCCTTATCAGCTTTACAGGTCTGATGCCATTTCATGTGATTTTGCAAACTCCTTTTACTGTGGTACATTCTCTCACAACCTGATTCTGTGCACGAAAAGTTGTTTTGGGATAAATGCCATTGACTCATGTGTTTTTTTAGGTAACTTCTTAATCTGAATTCTGCGTCACAATAACTGCACTTGAAAGGCCCCTCATCTGAAACATAGACAGATGCAATGAAGTTCTTTATGATGTGCTTAACATAAAAACATAACAAGAGCCAGTCGGAAACGACTGCAAGCTCGACTATTCGAAAAGTCAGAATTATTAAGCACATTGTAACTGGGCTTCATTTAAACTGGGGATTGATTCAGGAGTTTATGACGCCTCCAACAAACACACATGAACAAAAGTTTCTTAAACCAAGTTAGGAAATCAATAAATTACACTTAATTTATTCTTGTAGATTTTTTTTAGGGTTTACACAACCCAGCCCATAAACCACTGATCCCACACCCATCAACTTACTATCCCTGCCCACCTATAGTGGTGTGGCGTGGTGTAGTACAGTATGGTATGCTGGTTGCTGGTGTTGTCATTGTTGGTGTTGTTGTTGGTGGTGGTAGGGGTGGTGTTGGTTGTTGGTGTTGTTGTTGATGTTGTTGTTGGTGGTGGTGTTGATGTTGTTGGTGGTGGTGTTGGTGTTGCTGGTGTAGTAATAGTAATAGTAAAAGTAATAGTAATAGTAATAGTATAGTATAGTATAGTATAGTAATAGTAAAGTATAGTATAGTATAGTATAGTATAGTATAGTATAGTATAGTATAGTATAGTATAGTATAGTATAGTATAGTAATAGTATAGTATAGTATAGTATAGTATAGTATAGTATAGTATAGTATAGTATAGTATAGTACAGTTTAGTATAGTATAGTATAGTAATAGTATAGTAATAGTATAGTATAGTATAGTATAGTAATAGTATAGTAATAGTATAGTAATAGTAATAGTAATAGTATAGTATAGTATAGTATAGTATAGTATAGTATAGTATAGTATAGTATAGTATAGTAATAGTATAGTAATAGTAATAGTAATAGTATAGTAATAGTATAGTAATAGTATAGTAATAGTATAGTATAGTATAGTAATAATATAGTAATAGTATGGTATGGTATGGTATGGTATGGTATGGTATGGTATGGTATGGTATCGTATGGTATGGTATGGTATCGTATAGTAGTATAGTATATAGTATAGTATAGTATAGTATAGTATAGTATAGTATAGTATAGTATAGTATAGTATAGTATAGTATAGTATAGTCTATGCCCCCACCCACCCCACAATTACTTAACACTTTCAACCAAAGTATGTTAAGTACATCTGTTGTAAACATTTTCTATAGCATTACATATGAAAAACACTAACATTGAACCTTTAACAATTATTTATAAGTCTTAATTCTAATTTCAAGTGAAAAGGGCAAAAATCAAATATAAAAAAGCAAGGATGAGTTATGGGCCTTTGAAAATAAACCTGATGTAAGATAAAATAAAGGTATACAAAGTTTTAAACCTTAATTTTTAAGTCTAAAAAGGGCAGTAATTTGAAAAAAATCAAAGAGTTATGGTTCTTGGCATACATAGTCAGGGTCATGATGATGGATAAGTTTCAAAGCTATAGTACAAGAAGTATGAAAGTAACTAGCTTGCACGCAAACTTTAACCTGAAATTCTAAGTCAAAAAAGGGGCATAATTTGATTAAAAATGAAAGAAAGAGTTATGGTTCTTGGCATACATAGTCAGGGTCATGATGGTAAACAAGTGTCTTAAGTGTCAAAGCTATAGTACAAGAAGTATGAAAGTAACTATCTTGCACGCAAACTTTAACCTGAAATTCTAAGTCGAAAAAGGGCCATAATTTGGTTAAAAATTAAAGAAAGAGTTATGGTTCTTGGCACACATAGTCAGGGTCATGATGGTAAACAAGTGTGTTAAGTTTCAAAGCTATAGTACAAGAAGTATTTAAGTAACTACCTTGCACGCAAACTTTAACCTGAAATTCTAAGTCAAAAAAGGGCAATAATTTAAACAAAATGGAAATTAGAGTTATGGTTCTTAGCATACAAACTTGAATTATGATGATGAACAAGTGTTGAAAGTTTCAAAGCTGTAGTATAAGTAGTATGGAAGTTATGGGTTTGTACAGTAGCTTGCACGCAAACTTTTACCTGAAATTCTAAGTCGAAAAAGGGCCATAATTTGATTATCATCAAAGAAAGAGTTATGGATCTTGGCATAAATAGTCAGGGTCATGATGGTAAACAAGTGTCTTAAGTTTCAAAGCTATAGTAAAAGAAGTATGAAAGTAACTAGCTTGCACGCAAACTTTAACCTGAAATTCTAAGTCGAAAAAGGGCCATAATTTGTACAAAATGAAAATTAGAGTTATGGTTCTTGGCAGACAAACTTGAATAATGATGATGAAGAAGTGTTGAAAGTTTCAAAGCTGTAGTATGAGTAGTATGGAAGTTATGGGTTTGTACAGTAGCTTGCACGCAAACTTTAACCTGAAATTCTAAGTCGAAAAAGGGGCATAATTTGATAAAAATGAAAGTTAGAGTTATGGTTCTTGGCATACACACTTGGGATATGATGATTAACAAGTGTTGAATGTTTCAAAGCTGTAGTATAAGTAGTATTGAAGTTATGAGTCTGTACAGTAGCTTGCACGCAAACTTTAACCTGAAATTCTAAGTCGAAAAAGGGCCATAATTTGATCAAAATGAAAGTTAGAGTTATGGTTCTTGGCATACACACACGGGACATGATGATGAACAAGTGTGCCAAGTTTTAAAGCTGTAGTATAGGTAGTATTGAAGTTATGAGTTTGTACAGTAGCTTGCACGCAAACTTTAACCTGAAATTTTAAGTCAAAAAAGGGCCATAATTTGATCAAAATGAAAGTTAGAGTTATGGTTCTTGGCAAACACACTCGGGACATGATGATGAACAAGTGTGCCAAGTTTAAAAGCTGTAGCTATAGTAGTTTTTAAGATATAGGTAGGTTGCACGTAAACTTTAACCAAAGCGGGACGGCGACGGCGCCGCCGACGCCGACGCCCAAGTGAGTACAATAGCTCGACATATTCTTCGAATAGTCGAGCTAAAAACAAGTAAAGTAGCTTAAAATCTAAAATTATAGTACAGGTTATTCAATACAAAACTGCAACATTTACAGTATTAATATAATAAATGCCTAGGCATTTACTAGAAACACTGGTGATGCAAGTACTAGGGGGAAGGGCATTTACGAGAAGAACATAATTGAAATTGAGAAATATCTAACACTATAAGGTAAGTGTGTAATCTTTCATGCCAATGCTTTTTGTAGAAAATAAGAAAACTTCAACTTGACGGAACAGGCTATAACCATTTCTCTCCAAGTACAAAATGGGGAAATAACCACAGAAGTAAGGTACATAGATTTATGTTACTTGTAAGGGTCATGATCAGTGCACTGTTAAGCAAGTGTGTCAATTCTCTTTGTAGGAAGTGGAGAAATATCCAACTTGCTGAAAAAGGTTAACCTGACGGACGTACGGACCAACGGTTCAATCACTAGATGCCGGGGGAATAAAAAGAAAGGCATTAACTGTTATATGATAACCGTATTGAACTCTCTATTACCATCTACACTGCTCGCTTTTCGATTCACTAATGCTGAATAATGAATAGGTCCCTTATAAATGATATGCAGGGTCCCAACAAATGATGTACAGTGACCCACCCAATTATCTAGTTGGCTCCCGTATATGGTAATATACAGATCCCCCGTAACTAATGAACAGTTTTCCAAATGATTGATGATTGAGCCACCACCTGACAATTTAAAGGGTCCCCATGAACAATAAACAGTACCGCACAAATAATGTATGGGCCAGCACTTAATGGTGTCAAGTGGTTTCAACTCAACGATATACAAAATTATGGACTTGTACATCTACAAGGCCGCTCTGCATGATGTACAGAGCACACTCCTTATCTTAACCCTTTCCTGTATAGATACACCTTTATTGCTAGACCGAACAGTTTAGATTCAGATCAGCCGGCACATCCGTGTCGTCTGATCAGGATCTAAACTGTTCACTTTTTTATTCATTAGGATATTTCTGACCAAAATGCGACCAGATCAGATCAGGATCAGATGGCACAGATGTGCTGGCTGATCCGGATCTACACTGGTCGCACAAAATATAAATACATTATTACGTGAACATACAATGAAAGCTGCATTGCATTTCCTTTCTTGCTGAGTTGTATTTAACTGTAGAATCATTTAATTTCGCGAGCACAAACTTTCGCGTATAAACCGTTAATTACATTTTCTCTCAAGCAACAAAAAATGTGAATGTATTATTGTTATAAGATTAAAAAGAGCTGTCAGAGGAGACAGCGCGCTCGACTATTAGAATCATTTGAAACATATGCAGTTTGAAGATCAAAATAATAACAACTATGGCCATACATTCATGTGCAATCAGGAAAAATATTAACAAGTGAATGGTAAGGGAGAAATTCATTTCAAATAACAGAAATAATTCCTTAATGTACCATAAATATTACACTGAATAGGGGAATAACTATAAAATATATCTGGATTTGTTAGAAAACTTGTAAGTAATTTTTTATAAGAGACATTTAATTTTAGTTCAATATCAATCACTTCAGTAATGTTACAGAAAAAACTGAAATGAAACTATAATGGAAGTTTGAAGTTGATACCTTAAGTATTTGCAAAGCTATCGATGAAGTGCACTTAAGTAAAAATAAAAAACTTAATGCAAAAGGGGCTTAACTTACAGAAATATTTCCAAAAGAGTTATGGATCTTTTTGATAATGATTTAGAAACTGATGACAAACATATAGTCCAGGTTTCAACGTAATATCTCCTGTTGTTTCAAAATTTTGGGACAGTTGCATAGGTGAAAAAGGGGCATAATTTGAAAAATATTGGTAGCAGAGGTATGGGTGTTGTTGATAATGACCTAGATTTTGATGGTGAATATATTTTCCAGGTTTCAAGGTGATTGCTCAAGTAGTTCTAAAGTTAAGGGCAAAGTGTATATTTTGCTTAACGCAAAATTTAAGTGAAAAGGGGGCATTTTTTGAAAAATATTGGGAGCAGGGTTATGGGTATTGTTGGTTATGGTGTAGATTTTGATGAAAATATATTCAAGTTTCAAGGAAATATCTCAAGTAATTTTAACGTTATGGGCAAAATGCATATTTTGCTTAACACAAAATATAAGAAAAAAGTGGCATTATTTGAAATATATTGATAGCAGAGTTATAGGTCTTGTTCGTAATGATGAAGAATTCGATGGTGAATGTATATTCCAAGTTTCTAGTTAATATCTCAAGTAGTTTATAAGTTATGGACCAAAGTGCATATTTTCCTTAACGCAAAATTTAAGTGAAACAAGAGTGACAAACTGACACAAAATACGCCCGTCAAAATGCTGATCATCAAAGTTGCGTAACGATCCGATAAAATTATTCGACTTGGAAAGCAGATACCGCTAATTCAGTTTTTGGACAATTCAAGGGCCATAATTCAGGAGTGCCTGGGGGATGTGGCAGGTTATAGAACTTGGTCCAGATATTATGCCCACCAACAAATTCACCAAGTTTGATAAAGACCGGACGAAAACTCTTTGACTTAGAGAGTGTAAACCCTTATTTTGGACAATTCAAGGGCCATAATTCAGGAGTGCATGGGGGATTTGGCTGGTTATAGAACTTGGTCCAGATATTATGCCCACCAACATATTCACCAAGTTTGATAAAGACCGGACGAAAACTCTTTGACTTAGAGAGCGTAATCCCTTATTTTGGACAATTCAAGGACCATAATTCAGGAGTGCATGGGGGATTTGGCTGGTTATAGATATTGGTCAAGATATTATACCCACCAACATGTTCACCAAGTTTGATAAAGACAGGACAAAAACTCTGACTTAGAGAGCGGAAACCCAAATTTTGGACAATTCAAGGGCCATAATTCAGGAGTGCCTGGGAGGATTTGTCTGGTTATAGAACTTGGTCGAGATATTATGCCCACCAACATATTTACCAAGTTTGATAAAGACCTGATGAAACTCTTTGACTTAAAGATCGTAAACCCTTATTTTGGACAATTCAAGGGCCATAATTCAGGAGTGCATAAGGGGATTTGCCTGGTTATAGAACTTGGTCCAGATATTATGCCCACCAACAAATTCACCAGGTTTGATAAAGACCGGACGAAAACTCTTTGACTTAGAGAGTGTAAACCCTTATTTTGGACAATTCAAGGGCCATAATTCAGGAGTGCATGGGGGGATTTGGCTGGTTATAGAACTTGGTCCAGATATTATGGCCACCAACATATTCACCAAGTTCGATAAAGACCTGATGGAAACTCTTTGACTTGGAGAGCGGAAACCCTGTGGACGCCGCCCGCCCGCCGCAGGTGTTCCTATTATACGTCCCGTTTTTCAAACGGGCGTATAAAAAGGGCATAACTTGAAATATATTTGTAGCAGAGTTGTGGGATGGGTATTGTTGGTAATAATGTAGATTTTGATGGTGAATATATATTCCAAGTTTCAAGTTAATATCATAAGTAGTTTTCAAGTTATGGACCAAAGTGCATTTTTTTGTTTAACGGACGCTGACGGGGACGCGGACGCCGACTACGGAGCGAGTAGGATAGCTCCCCTTTTCTTCGAATAGTCGAGCTAAAAATTACTTAATATTACAAATTGAGAGCATTATTAATTCACGAATGATCTTTTGCATCAAAATGCAAACCTACGCCAAATATAATGAAACCTTTGAAATAAACCTTACTCATATCAGTTCTACAAATCTGGTGCCATTTTATATGTTTTTGCCAACTTTCTTTCCTCTGAAACTGTCTGTCACAACCTGATTCCGTGCACGAGAATATTTTTCCGGAAACGTGACAAAAACCCATGTGTCTTTTGTAGAATCCTCTTAATTTGAACACTGCATCACATTTTCTGCACTTGTAAGGCCCCTCATCTGAAACATAATCAGATGCAATCAATGGAAACTAGTCATGTTTAGCCACTATTTCACCCAATCAGATGCTTGAGATTTGAAACTGGTCTATAATTTCAGTTTTATGATCTTCGACCCAGAACGACTGAAAGCATCCCCAAGGTTTTATTTGCAATTCATCCTATGCTAGGCTTGTTTTCGCTTTTTGATTCCTATGGTCATTTCTGACCTAAGATGCAAAGATTGCAGACCAAGATCAGATAATGCTGGTGTACAGGCTTGCCTGGATCTACACTGTCTTGTTTCCCATGGGGAAAAGGTGTTTCCATGGGGTAAAGGGTCGAAGACATTATGATATATAAAATACAGTGAAAGGCCTGTCTTTTAAGACCCTTGAAAAAAATTCAAAGTGGTCTTAGAAAGCAGGTGGTCTTTGTTCATAAGTACATGTGTTCTTTAAATCAGTCAGTTAGACAAATTAAATGAACTTCTTTCCACAGGTGGTCTTTGTTTCGTGATTGTCTAGCACAGATTGGACTGTATAAGGTATGACTGCTTTCACAAAAACAATCATGTTCAGAACTACAAGAGCAAGTCAACTTTGTTTGCACAATGTACCCGATTTTATGTGCAAACATAGTGTGATCAATGTCCCGGATCGCTTGTGCCAACTAGGCCGGTGGCCAGGAACATGTTTGCTCCCCCCCTTGGGGAATTTTGTAGACATAATTTTTCTGAAAGCCTGTTATGTCCTGGATATTTTGCAGTTTGTTTGCACTCTGGCGAGTGGGGCATAAGGGTGTTACGGAGGTTTTAATATGTTACCCCTAAAATTTGTAGAAAAAATATATGGATTTTGAATATTTAATTCTGCTCTATTCCAGATACGATTTAATGAAACTTATATTTTTATATAAGGATGAAGTATTATCTGTTGATTGATGTAGTTTTCATTTCAAAATGTTTGCACTTAGGTAACATATTTTGTGTATAACATACATAACCCTAAAAAGAGGAAATTTAAGTCAGAAACTTACCTGTAGGATTTTTATTTGTAATCAAACTTTGGCAATAATACATGTTTTTGAAAGCTGCATGATCAAACATTATAACCCAGTGTGATTTTCATAAAAATCACACTGGCAATTGTAATAATTTTTCCATAATATTATATGTTACCATATCGCTAATTCAAACATTATATTCTTGTTTTGGGATAAAAAAAATAAAATATAGAGTTTAATTAAATTATTGAGCTTTATATATGTAAGTGTTCTTGAAACTTTCATGACTTCAAATTTTCAACATACATAACATATGTTACTTATTAAAATAAGGCTTATTTCCTTGTTTTTATTTATTTTTAATGGTGTTAGCTGATATCTATTTGAAGAAATTAACTATGACATTGTGTGCTCTGTGCAATGTCCTGATGTTTGTTAGCCCTGTGTAGATTTCTAATTACATTCACATACGTTGTTTTTTTTAAACTAATATTACTGATTGAATGAAGTATTTTCTCTAAAACTGATATTGTTGTACAAAGAACTGATTACATTTACAAAACTGTATCATGACTATGCAATCATTTTAGATTAAACTATAAAATAATAATAGTAAGAAGTTTATAGTGTATGCTATGTTATGTTATGTGGTTAAAATGTTAAAGTGTTTAAGCTTGTCCATTGTAAACCTTCAAATCACCGTAACATATAATTCCGAAGTTACCATATTGCCAAAATACAATGCATTTATGAATTAAATTCTAAAAAAATAGTTTTTAGAATTGGTTCCAAAAAAGTAAAAAGACAAGATATAAAAATATTGCTTTGAAAAAAGTGTTACAAATAAAACTAATTAAAACTAATTATATGTTACCTAATTATTTGAATAATGTTTTTTAGAAAGATCACTTAGAATAAAGAAAATAAATTTCTAAACCGTGTTTTACCCGATAGTTTGTATCTTGATTACCGTAGTATAAACTATATTTACTAAAAACAAGGTTGAAAGCACCAGTTCTGATCTTTTAGAGCAATAATAACTGACATTGCTGTTAAATAAAACATGTGAAATACGAAAAATAAATTGTCCTTAATGAAACATTATTTTTTCCATTGTTCAAAGAAAGCTTAAGAATTTGTTAAGAATTCCTTAAGATCTTTGTAGAATGTTATTTTTTTAAAAGACAAATAAGTGTTAAAGAGAAACATCCTAATTTGAAAGACAATCTGTGTAATGCAGGTGATGGTAAGCTAATAAACAAGTTAACGTTGACTTATGTATAATAATTTTTTATGTAAAAATTATTTTACTTGAGTCAAAAAATTTCTATATAATGCTCATGCTGTTTCAATGTTTTACAATTTGTACACTGAACCTTAGTATTTTAGATGAATAAAACTACTTTCAAAAACATTTCAAACATCCGATAATTTAATCAGCTAATTTGTGTAAAGTTAAAATTAAGTAGCTTTTAAATTTGTTATAGATCAACTTTAACATAATATAATATTATATAAAAAAATAATCAAAATGTTATTTAACTAATCATCTGCAGTTTCTTGCTTTTCTTTTCTTATTGTATTTGCTGATTATTAAAGTAAAAATTGGTAACATATTATAGGATGACTAAAGACATAAATAGAACAATAAATGATAAAAAATGTTAATTTTGTTTATTCTTTCTTTTCTACATTTTGTTAGAACAAATTAATGTTATCTGTTTCAATCGAGAGTATCTGGACTAAGCTTTAGACTGGATGCAACAGCCCATGATTAGTGCAAACATAAGCTGTATTACATTGTTGTCACTGAGCCATATTGATAGGTTTATTTTTAATTTAAAAATATTTAAAATTGGACGAACTTAACAATCTACATCATACAACACATTTGTTTCAAGACATATTGAGCAGTACACAGATCATTAACCTCTAAAGTTTAACTACATTTAAATTAAAAAATACATTTCTGTTTAATATCACCACCATCAATACCTTAATTTCCTTTTGTAACATAATTCTAAATATATATTACCTATTTGATTGCAATATGCATAAAGTGCAGGAAGGTTGGTAACTAAAATACGTTCTTTTGGGTAACATATTAAAATGGTGATTTATGATATGGTTTTTATTTATATTATGATATAAAGCTAACTAATCGTTAAAATTCATGAAGATGTGTATTTTAACAAAAATAATTACACCTTAACTTCAAATTTATTAACCATAGGCATAAGTATATGATATATCATAATATTAAAGTCACATATAACTAAAGTTATAGATAATAATAACAAAGTGTTTAACACAGTTTACATTTAAATCACACAATATGTCTTTCAGAGTTTATTTCTTTATAATTTATCTTATTTATAAATAATTTATTTGCTATCTTTGAGATGTTTTTTCCATTGTTTTTTTTAAATATTTTTGTTTTTGGAATTTACAAATATATGTATTTATTTACATACATTAAACAAGAAGTGTGTCTCAATCTGACTTTATTACATTTAAATACTGCATTCTTATTTATATTAATGAATTAAGCAAATAAAACAGAAATTACTTGCTAATGTAAGTAAGAAATGTTTCATACAACTTTTTAAACTATGTTTTGATGTTATGTAACATATCTTAATGACTATTTATAGACCTGTACCGTAGATTGCAGATGTTTTATTGCATTAAAAATTTAAAAAAAGCATCTTCCTGGTGTAGAAAAAATAGGTTTATTTCAGAACTTTTATAATTGCCAATTATTTCTTCAACGCATAAAGTTTTCTCAAAGGTCACATATTCAAATAGACGTTACGGTAAAACGCCCCACTTGCCAGAAAGATAACAAATTGCAAAATGCAAAGAATGGGATAAGCTTTCAGAAAAACATACCCTTCAAAATTCCCCCATGGGGGAGGGGGGTCTATTGGCAGCTCAAGGTCTAATACATGTATGGCTTGTTTTCCCATTTTCTTTTCTTTCGGTAACATATTTCAATAAAGCATTACGGGCTTTTGTCCCAATATATATCACTGTATTATATTTGTCCTGAATTCTCATTTATCTTACTATATTTTACTTATAAGCACAAATTACTTGCTACTGCACGTAAGAAATGTTCTTACATCTTATTTAAGTAGGTTTTTATGTTAAGTAATATAACTTAATCACTATTTTAGACCAATACCTTAGGTTACAGATGTTTTATTGCATTAGTAAATAGATTAGAGCTTCCTGGTATAGAATAAATAGGTTTCTTTTAGAACTTTTACAATTGTCCAATATTTCATTCTTACACAAGCTTTTTTTCAAAGGTAACATATTCAAACAGGCGTTACGGAAAAACGCCCCACTCGCCAGAGTGCAAACAAATTGCAAAATGCGTAGAATGGTATAGGCTTTCAGACAAACATACCCTTCAAAATTCCCCAAGGGGGGGGGGAGGGGGGTCTATTGGCAGCTCAAGGTCTAAACATAGTGTAATCGATGTACCCCTATTTCTAATATCAACATACCAAGATCAATGTACCATATTTCTTGTGTCAACAAAGCAAAACCCGTAAATAACAAATTTGCTGGGGCATAAATTCGTGTAACCATATTTTCCAATAATAAATCACTATTAAATGGTTTTATTTTGCGGGGTATGAAATTCGCGCTCTTGCTGTAGCGCGAAAACCCCAAAAATTAAACACACACGAAATAAAATGGTATAACAGTAGTGTGATCAATGTCCCTGATTTCTTGTGTCAACATTGTGTGATCAATGTTCCTGATTTCTTGTGTCAACATTGTGTGGTCAATGTCCCGTATTTCTAGTGTTAACATTGTGTGGTCAATGTCCGATTTCTTGTGTCAACAGTAATCAGGGTCCCCCATTACTTGTGTCAACATTGTGTATAATCAATGTTCCCGATTACTTGTGTCAACATTGTGTGAGCAAAGTCTCCGATTTCTTGTGTCAACATTGTGTATAATCAATGTTCCCGATTACTTGTGTCAACATTGTGTGATCAATGTCCCCGATTTCTTGTGTCAACATTGTGTAATCAATGTTCCAGATTTCTTGTGTCAACACTGTGTGATCAATGTCTATGATTTCTTGTGTCAATGTTATGTGATCATGTCCCCGATTTCTAGTGTCAACACAGAGTAATCAATGTCCCCGATTTTATGTGTCAACACAGTGTGATCGATGTCCCTGATCTCTTGTGTCAACAAAGTGTGATCAATGTCCCCGATTTCTAGTGTCAACATTGTGTGATCAATGTCTCCGATTTCTTGTGTCAAAATTGTGTGATCAATGATCCAGATTACTTGTGTAAAAATTGTGTAATCAATGTCCCTGATTTCTTGTGTCATCATTGTGTGATCAATGTCCCCGATTTCTTGTGTCAACATTCATTATGTGATCAATGTTCCAGATTTATTGTGTCAACATTGTGTGATCAATGTCCCTGATTTCTCGTGTCAACATTGTGTAATCAATTTCATTGATTTCTTGTGTCATCATTGTGTAATCAATGTCCCCGATTTCCTGAGTCAACATAGTGTGATCAATGTTCCAGATTTCTAGTTTCAACATTGTGTGATCAATGTCTCTGATTTCTAGTGTCAATATAGTGTGACCAATGTCTTTTATTACTAGTGTCAACGTTTCCAATTTCTAGTGTCAACATTGTTTGACCAATGTCCCCGATTACTTGTGTCAACATTGTGTAATCAAAGACCCTGATTTCTTGGTTCAACATAAAGTGACCAATGTCCTTAATTTCTTGTGTCAACATTGTTTTATTAATGTCCCCAATTTCTTGTGTCAACATTGTGTGATCAATGACCCCGATTTCTTGTGTCAACATTGTGTGACCAATGTTCCCGATCTCTAGTGTCAACATAGTGTGTTAAATGTCCCCAATTTCTTGTGTCAACATAGTGTAACAAATGTTCCACATTTCTTGTGTCAATATTGTGTAATCAAAGCCCCTGATTTCTTGTGTCAACATAGTGTGACCAATGTCTTTAATTTCTTGTGTCAACATAGTGTGATCAGTGTTCCCGATTTCTGGTGTCAAAATTGTGTGGTCAATGTCCCTTATTTCTAGTGTCAACATTGTGTGGTCAATGTCCCTGATTTCTGGTGTCAACATTGAGTGGTCAATGTCCATTATTTCTAGTGTCATCATTGTGTGATCAATGTTCTAGATTTCTTGTGTCAACATTGTGTGGTCAATGTCCCTTATTTCTAGTGTCAACATTGTGTGAACAATGTCCTCGACTTTTAGTGTCAACATTGTGTAATCAATGTCCCCGACTTTTAGTGTCAACATAGTGTGATCAATAACCCCGATTTCTTGTGTCAACAAAGTTTGATCAATGTCCTCGATTTCTTATGTCAACATTGTGTGATCAATGTCCCCGATTTCTTGTGTCAACATAGTGTGAACAATGTCCCCGATTTCTTGTGCCAACATAGTGTGACCAATGTCCCTGATTTCTAGTGTCACCATTGCGTAATCAATGTCCCCGATTTCTTGTGTCATCATTGCGTAATCAATGTCTCCGATTTCTTGTGTCAACATTGTGTGATCAATGTCCCTGATTTGATGTGTCAACATAGTGTGATCAATGTCGCTGATTCCTTGTGTCAACATTGTGCGATAAATGTCCCCGATTTCTTGTGTCAACATAGTTTAATCAATGTCCTCGGTTTCTTGTGTCAACATTGTGTGATCAATGTCCCTGATTTCTTATGTCAACATTGTGTTATTAATGTATCCGATTTCTTGTGTCAACATTGTGTGACCAATGTCTCTGATTTCTTGTGTTAACTTTGTGTGGTCAATGTCCCTGATTTCTTGTGTCAACATTGTGCGATTAATGTCCCCGATTTCTTGTTTCATCTTTGTGTGATCAATGTTCCCGATTTCTAGTGTCAACATTGTGAGATCAATGTCCCCGATTTCTTGTGTCAACAAAGTGTGATCAATGTCCCTGATTTCTTGTTTCAACACTGTGTGATCAATGTCCCCAATTTCTTGTGTCAACATAGTGTGATCAATGTCCCTGATTTCTTGTGTCAACACTGTGTGATCAATGTCCCCGATTTCTTGCGCCAACATAGTATAAACAATATCCGATTTCTTGTGTCAACATAGTGTGATCAATGTCTTTAATTTCTTGTGTCAACATTGTGTGGTTAAGTTTATATTTATTTTTAAAAAATCCTGCAGTTGGTATTGATTATGCTTGATAAATGCCTGGCAGGTTTGAAACCAATACAATAATTGTCGAACCCAGAAGACACTAATATTTTTCGCACCTGTGAGTCTCGACCTAGAGACCTTCAAATTTATGCCCAAGGTTATAAAACTGAGCATGGAAACCAGTCTCAAATCTCAAGCGTCTGATTGGCTGAAATGGCGACCAGAAATGGCGACAAGAAAGAAATCAGCCTGATAATATTTGAGGAATTTATGCCACAATCTTTCATAACTGAAATTAACAAAAAGCCATCACTCTGGTAAAAATGGCTCCAGGAAAAATATTTTATTTATGATCATCTACACATGCTGCTTGATAATCTGTGCAAGGTTGAAAAAAATCCGCCTGATAATTTATGAGGAGTTCATGCAACAATATTTGGGGACGTTCGGACTGACGGACAGACGTACATACTGATGTATATACGTACGGACAAGTAACATAACAAGAGCCAGTCGGAAACGACTGCAAGCTCGACTATTCGAAAAGTCAGAATTATTAAGCACATTGTAACTGGGCTTCATTTAAACTGGGGAGTGATTCAGGAGTTTATGACACCTCCGACAAACACACATGAACAAAAGTTTCTTAATCCAAGTTAGGAAATCAATAAATTACACTTAATTTATTCTTGTAGATTTTTTTGGGTTTACACAGCCCAGTCCATAAACCCCTGATTCCACACCCATCAACCCACTATCTTTGCCCACCTATAGTGGTGTGGCGTGGTGTAGTACAGTATGGTATGCTGGTTGCTGGTGTTGTCATTGTTGGTGTTGTTGTTGGTGGTGGTAGTGTTGTTGCTGGTGGTGGTGGTGGTGTTGGTTGTTAGTGTTGTTGTTGCTGGTGGTGGTGGTGGTGTTGGTTGTTAGTGTTGTTGTTGATGTTGTTGTTGGTGGTGGTGTTGATCTTGTTGGTGGTGGTGTTGGTGTTGCTGGTGTTGTAATAGTATAGTAATAGTATAGTAATAGTATGGTATAGTATAGTAAAGTATAGTATAGTATAGTGTAGTATAGTAATAGTAATAGTAATAGTGTAGTGTAGTGTAGTGTAGTGTAGTGATAGTAGTATAGTGATAGTAATAGTATAGTATAGTATAGTATAGTATAGTATAGTATAGTATAGTATAGTATAGTATAGTATAGTATAGTATAGTATAGTATAGTATAGTATAGTAATAGTATAGTAGTAGTATAGTACAGTATAGTAATAGTATAGTAATAGTATAGTATAGTATAGCATAGTGTAGTATAGTAATAGTATAGTAATAGTAATAGTATAGCATAGTATAGTATAGTATAGTATAGTTTAGTATAGTATAGTAATAGTATAGTAATAGTATAGTAATAGTAATAGTAATAGTATAGTATAGTATAGTATAGTATAGTATAGTATAGTATAGTATAGTATAGTATAGTAAAAGTATAGTAATAGTATAGTATAGTATAGTATAGTATAGTATAGTATAGTATAGTATAGTATAGTATAGTATAGTATAGTATAGTATAGTATAGTAATAATATAGTAATAGTATAGTATATGGTATGGTATGGTATGGTATGGTATGGTATGGTATGGTATGGTATGGTATGGTATGGTATGGTATAGTAATTTAGTATAGTATAGTATAGTCTATGCCCCCACCCACCCCACAATTACTCAACACTTTCAACCAAAGTATGTTAAGTACATCTGTTTTAAACATTTTCTATAGCATTACATATGAAAAACACTAACATTGAACCTTTAACAATTATTTATTAGTCTTAATTCTAATTTCAAGTGAAAAGGGCAAAAATCAAATATAAAAAAGCAAGGATGAGTTATGGGCCTTTGAAAATAAACCTGATGTAAGATAAAATAAAGGTATACAAAGTTTTAAACCTTAATTTTTAAGTCTAAAAAGGGCAGTAATTTGAAAAAAATCAAAGAGTTATGGTTCTTGGCATACATAGTCAGGGTCATGATGATGAATAAGTTTCAAAGCTATAGTACAAGAAGTATGAAAGTAACTAGCTTGCACGCAAACTTTAACCTGAAATTCTAAGTCAAAAAAGGGGCATAATTTGATTAAAAATGAAAGAAAGAGTTATGGTTCTTGGCATACATAGTCAGGGTCATGATGGTAAACAAGTGTCTTAAGTTTCAAAGCTATAGTACGAGAAGTATGAAAGTAACTATCTTGCACGCAAACTTTAACCTGAAATTCTAAGTCGAAAAAGGGCCATAATTTGATTAATAATGAAAGAAAGAGTTATGGTTATTGGCACACATAGTCAGGGTCATGATGGTAAACAAGTGTCTTAAGTTTCAAAGCTATAGTACAAGAAGTATTTAAGTAACTACCTTGCACACAAACTTTAACCTGAAATTCTCAGTCGAAAAAGGGCCATAATTTAAACAAAATGGAAATTAGAGTCATGGTTCTTGGCATACAAACTTGAATTATGATGATGAACAAGTGTTGAAAGTTTCAAAGCTGTAGTATAAGTAGTATGGAAGTTATGGGTTTGTACAGTAGCTTGCACGCAAACTTTAACCTGAAATTCTAAGTCGAAAAAGGGCCATAATTTGATTATCATGAAAGAAAGAGTTATGGTTCTTGGCATAAATAGTCAGAGTCATGATGGTAAACAAGTGTCTTAAGTTTCAAAGCTATAGTAAAAGAAGTATGAAAGTAACTAGCTTGCACGCAAACTTTAACCTGAAATTCTAAGTCGAAAAAGGGCCATCATTTGTACAAGATGAAAATTAGAGTTATGGTTCTTGGCAGACAAACTTAAATTATGATGATGAAGAAGTGTTGAAAGTTTCAAAGCTGTAGTATGAGTAGTATGAAAGTTATGGATTTGTACAGTAGCTTGCACGCAAACTTTAACCTGAAATTTTAAGTCAAAAAAGGGCCATAATTTGATAAAAATGAAAGTTAGAGTTATGGTTCTTGGCATACACACTTGGGATATGATGATTAACAAGTGTTGAAAGTTTCAAAGCTGTAGTATAAGTAGTATTGAAGATATGAGTTTGTACAGTAGCTTGCACGCAAACTTTAACCTGAAATTCTAAGTCGAAAAAGGGCCATAATTTCATCAAAATGAAAGTTAGAGTTATGGTTCTTGGCATACACACACGGGACATGATGATGAACAAGTGTGCCAAGTTTTAAAGCTGTAGTATAGGTAGTATTGAAGTTATGAGTTTGTACAGTAGCTTGCACGCAAACTTTAACCTGAAATTTTAAGTCAAAAAAGGGCCATAATTTGATCAAAATGAAAGTTAGAGTTATGGTTCTTGGCAAACACACTCGGGACATGATGATGAACAAGTGTGCCAAGTTTAAAAGCTGTAGCTATAGTAGTTTTTAAGATATAGGTAGGTTGCACGTAAACTTTAACCAAAGCGGGACGCCGACGGCGACGCCGACGCCCAAGTGAGTACAATAGCTCGACATATTCTTCGAATAGTCGAGCTAAAAAACATAAAAACTTACCAGAATGCGTCTCGGTATGGTTCCTTAGGGAAATTTCATGTGCAAATGTCTTCCCGCAGATAGAACATAAAAAATTTGGCTTTGACTTGTGCTTCTTCGACTGATATTTATGGGTCTGTTTCTTATGGGAATGCCAAGTACGTCTGTTTTTGAAAGTTTTATGACAAATATTACAGTTTTTTGGACGCTCATCATGATTGTACATCTCGTGGTGGTAAAGTTGTCCTGAAAAGGTATCAAGGAAAACAGGAAAATACATACATTTATGCCGAGTTAGGTTTAAATGTGTCAATTGGAATTTGACCATGTTCTGTTAGCATGTTTAAATAATTAAGTCATAAATTGATGCAGACATTTTTTGCATCAAATTTGTAAAATACACTTGATGTGCCAGCTGATCTGCATTTACAATCTATTCCCATTACTAGAGCCAGCCAGAAACTTCAGCATGTTAAACTATACAGGGCTAAAATGAATACTTGACAAAATAACACGGGAAGCACCAATAACATTAATAATGCCAATGCATATATCTGGAAACATTCGATCACCAGTATGTTTATTTTGGAAGTTGGCGGTTCAGAATCTATTAGTTTTATATATTAAAAAATATTTAAAAAAAAATAGTATCAGGTTGTCTCCATTTAACCCTTTCCTCCATAGATACACCTTTATTGCATGGGCGAACAGTTTAGATCCAGTTCAGCTGGCACATTGTTGCCTTTTGGCCTGAAGGTTATAAAGCTGAGTTTGGAAACCAGTCTCAAATCTCAAGCATCTGATTGGCTGAAATGGCGACCAGTCGCCATTTCAGCCAATCAGATGCTTGAGATTTGAGACTGGTTTCCATGCTCAGCTTTATAACCTTGGGCACTGATCTGGATCTGCACTGGTTGCAAATAAACTAACGAATAATCAGCTGAGATCCTGATCAGAAGCCAGGGATGTGAAGGCAGGAATGTGAAAGTTGTATCTATGGAGGAAAGAGTTAACAGTTGGATTTTGTTCTTTCTTTATATAAAATGGAGATAATTTGCAAAAGTGATACTTAAAAGTAACCGTTTCTTATTCCTTTTCATCAGTGGTCTTAAACTATTGTGTTTTTCCTTCTGATGAAGCTAAACACTTTTAAGTTAGACAGTCAAGTAATCTGTTTGCGACTTTTATGTAACAAAATGACTTAATCGTTATTTAACATAGAGGAGAACCTTGACCTCTGTAAAAAAACATCTTCCCGCTTTATCAGATATCCAGATATGTGCAAATACCGCAACTTAAAATAAGGATAAAATATCATTGAAAACTGTTCAGACCCTGGCTTGGTATTTTTCCTGATATGAATATTTCACTGTCATATTATGTCATTGAAATACCGGTAATAAAGCAGCAAGAAGACCTTTTTGTGCCTGAATTTATCGGCCAACGTGGAGCCAAGTTATATTGATTGAGAGGTATAGCGCTCAAATTCAATCCATGTAGTTTGTATTAATTTTATTCTTTTCGAATAAAAATTAAACAGTTTAATAAACTCACTTCTAGTTTGGAGTAATATTCCACAAAATACGCATAGAAATGGTTCTTCAGAACACACCCACTTGTGTTCCTGAAAATATAACATAATATCAGCATGTGCGTAATAACTTTCAAGCTAAGCACGCATTACCAATTTTGTAAAAAAATATCGCTAATAGCCATTACCATTTTCTTCATATATACGGGTTTCGTCGCATATCTATGCATATAAAACAGTTTCAGGGGCGGATCAAAAGGTCTGTTTGCTGGGGGCCACACAAGTTGTCGACCCCTTTCAAAAATGGTGGGGGTAGGAAGAAAGAGGATGTAACTTGTCCAGCCAAACTGCACTTCTCAACCACACAATTTTATATCACTGTTTGGGTCATTTTACTTGACTTAAAACTGTACACTAGTAAGATGAAATCTTTTGTGAAAGGTAAATGGGGTGTAAAGGGAATACACCAACGCTACCACCAAATTTTATTTGAATATTGCCTTGATTTTGATTTCTTAAAGTAAACCAGATTTACAGCTTAATATTGTCTATGTAAAAATATTGATGTTGAACCCACGCCCTAGACTCAATGATGTTTAGATGTGTTCAAAATACACCATCTACAACAATCCGGATGATTACGTAAATGTTTAGCTTATGCACAGAGGACTTCCCTTAATAGTTCATTAAGCTTCCAAATCGGTTCCTATTGTGGTTTAGTTTTAAAAATTAAGAACTCCGGAATTTTCTTTACCAAACAAACACAAAAAAGAGCATAATTATAATTATGAAAAAACATCATGAAAAAAATACCAATAAATTTATTACATGTCTTTGCATTGTACCATGCTTCCGCAGTAATTTCAGTGCAAACCAAGCAAAACATTGAAGGGTTTGGGACTTTACCATGTGAACCCGTCTACAATAAATCTGCGATCTGCGCCAAGTCACTGAAGCGTGATTCGAGTGATGTTTGATGCGGAATGGACGAGTTTATTTAGAAAATGGTGACATTTCTTAAAATGAATCTGTCAATTACATGTTCAAGCAATGCCGCAGGCTTCCGGCGTGTCACCAGCTGGTGTCACACATCAATGTTCAGGATAACACCCCCACACCCTACCCAACCCCACTCCTGTTGGATTCGACCCTGAGTTACATCTAATACATAATTACCAGCAGTAAGCAGTGAGAGGAATTACTCTAACATAAGATGCCTGGCTGAAGTGAAAGCCTCTCTCACAATTTGTTACCATCAACCAGCATATATGTTTTTTCCAAGTGTCGCTACAAAGAAGCATGTCATCATCCACTTTGTTGTTAACATGGTTGTTCATATAGCCATTCAAAAAAACCTTACTATTACAAATTCGTCAAACAGTTTCGGTAAAAATATAATATTTATAAATGTCAATATAAGAACTGAGTCAATATTTGGTGATGTTCATCTGGGTATGAAAAACATTGGACTGTTAAAAGTAAGTGTTCGGGCTTTGCACACTTTAAATAACTTAAGTGTTTTCCACATGAAGTGCAACAAATACAATCTTTAAATAAACCTTTCAGGACAGTTTCAGATGTATGGCAATCATATTTGCAAATGCGTTCAGCCTTTGTGTCAATTACTTAACCTAATTATAACTACACTGTGATTTTGGTGAATATTTTACATAAATTTGCAATAAATGGTTAGAGGGGATTTGTTTCTCTACCTCAAGAAAAAGCACTTACCCACATCTTGGAAATCATCTCTTTACAATTTGGACAGGGAACTGGTTGCCGAGAAACTTCTTTCTTTTGCTTTCTTTTTTCTTCTATTGCTTTCAATTTTTCTTCCTTTGTTTGATCTTTCAAAATTCTATTTCGCTCCTTTAATTTTCTTCTGCCCGCTTCTATCTTCAGCTTTCTATTTTCTTCCATTTCTTTCAATTTTTCTTTACATCTTTGCTCTTTCATGCTCGCTTTTATCTCCAGCTTTCTTTTTTCTTCCATTGCTTTTAATTTTTCTCCCTCTCCTTTTCCTTCCAAAATGTGAAATTGCTTGTTTAATTTGTTTTCTTTTATTGGTAAATCTGTTTCACAATCTCCCTCGGGCACCTGGTAATAGTTATGATCATGTAAAATTGCTGTTAATAGTTCATTCCGTTTCAAGATGTAGACATTTTTCCCATCTTTATGAACGATGATGCTATTGTCAAGATTCGGATTATGAGTATAGGTACGCTGTTCATATTCACAAATGGTTTCTTGATATTGGTTTAATGCGGGGGTCTCATCTTGGACATTTTCTTGCTTTATTTGTGTAGTATGTGTTTGATTCTCTAAATCATTAAAGTCAGTGAAATTTCCATTTGTTAAAATCTGGCTTAGAGTTTGCTTTTGCCCATGTAATAGGTCTGATGGCTGATGTATGTTTTCTGTTTGCATGTTTGACCCATTTGACAAGGATGATGTTTCAATTTGCTTTAGCCCATGTAAAAAGTCTGATGTCACATCTATATTTTCCATTTTAATTTGATTTTGTACAGATGATAAATTAACTGATTGGTTAATGTCATCCATTTTATTTTCTGCATTGCCAGATTTATTGAATTCCTCATTCAAAGTTCTATTCGTATCATGGGACAATTGTATTTCAGAGGGAAGTTTACCATTAGCTACAGTGCTTTCTTCCATACTCAGATCTGTGTTTTCTGTAAGATACAACTGCCCATCTGGATTAGGTTTTATTTTATTAACTTTTTTTGCTTTATTGTTCTTTTTCAGTGGCGGTTTTTTATTACTGTGCACTCTTCTTGCATTTTTCCTTTTTCCAGTTGAGTCTATATAATCCAAAATATAAACTGTACCATGTACATTCAGAAACTGCTCCTTTCTAGCACATTCAGCATCACTGTCTTTTGTATATGTTGTTATTTTCAACATTTCTGGTAAACACAATTGAGTTTGTGATTCACCATGATCATCTTTAAATACAGACTCACTTTGACCAAGATTTAAACTACTTGAATTCTCTTTTCTTCTGTAATGTAACACTTTTCTTGAAAATACATTTACTTTTTTTCGTGAAAATACATGTAAGTGAGAATGGTCAGTAATGAGTGTGGAATTTACATCAATCTCATCAGTGTTGTTAGACAACAACTGTTCATCATAATTATCTGCTAAATACTTATGTTCAATATCTTCTGTTACGAATGACGACAATGGATTTGTAGTTTCCGATGTACATGTAGAAACCTCCACTTCAGACATAGCCAGTGATAAATGATCATCCATGATGTCCAATGCTTCAAGTGTTATGTCTGACATAACTAATGGTTGACTCACTCAGCAAAAAAATTTAGTGAATTTAATGCACTTCATATTACACCATATTGTAAAAGTGATCAATATTACTCTGTATTCATGGTAATGTTTTTCCGAGAATTCTCTGAAATAAACAACAAAAACTTAAATTAGAAACAAGAGCAAAACAGAAACGAATTTCAATGCATATGCCACTATTCGAAAAGTTGGAAATAAAGCAAGCAGACATAATTATTAACTAGAATTTTGTGTTTCACAGTACACATGTGTCCCCTGCTTGCGAAAAGTTAAAATGTGGGCATATGTTTTATCATACCGGATTAAAAGATGTTATTCAAGTTGTATTGAAATACTACAAAATAACTAATTTTAAATGATCAGGTATTATCTTTATTGTGTATTCGAGTTATAAGCAAAATTAAGTTTCAGGTAAAAATCATTCAAAGGAGCACAACTCAAAACAGATATAACTTCATTAGAACAGATGCCATATATGGTATTGTGTCAAAAGATCAGGAGTTATCATTCTTGTTGTCAGAGATGGCTTTGTTCATGCAGATGATATATTCCAAGTACAGTCCACTCTCTTTGTGTTGAATTCATCGGGACCGTAGATTTTATTTAGAGATATCCGAAGTTGGACACATTGAAATCGGCGCCAGTGCACGAATAATTTACCTAAATCCATCTAATGCTGATATGATTGCGAGTGATAGTAGTTATTTATGTGCAAGAACACGTATATGAACATTTCAGATGATCGATTCGTGTATCAAAATAGAATAGAAAAATATATTAATTCCATTATATTTGTTAAATGTGAAAAACAAACATCATCATCAATGTGTAACACCGCCATCATCTTCACTCTGTGCGTTAAAGTCGTCTTTTGTTAGTTAAATTTTTATTAGGTAAACTTATTCAAATTGAAATAATATTCAACTCATAGCACGGAACTTTCTTTTTGTGCTAAAGTTTTGTTGGCGAGAATTTGCTACGTTTGGATCAGTCATGGTTTTGCATTTGTTATCCTAATTGAAGAAAGCCATATTTTATAGGCCCAGTGGTTACATCATTATTGTAATAAAATGATCTTTGTTTTGTTTTAAATTTAAATTAATAATTACATCTTTTATGAATGCATTAATTAAGCGAATATTTACTTAACATGCGAGCATCATTAATTATTCATAAAAACATGTTGCATACAAGTTCTCACTTTGAAGAAGCTGCGCACATTGTTCCACCTCGACAAGTTTCACACTTCGACTTATCTGATGACTTTACATAGGATATTTTAGCAGTCGGGTTTAAAATTTACTTCGACTTATAAAAACATTGTTTAAGTCCAATTTGACTTAAGGTAAGGCCTTCCTAATGAATACCTATATCCAGAAGAGTATCCATGGGAGGTAACTATAGTAGTAACTTTGGGTAGATTTCTGTCATGCAAGAGGACCAGGGTTTAAATCCCACTGGAAGATATTTTTTTTTGTAAGCCTAGAGCTTAAATAATTGGCATATTTCTTTTTTTCCTGTGTAATTCTGTCATTGAATATAAAATTCTCATGATTTAATCTAAAGTAAGCAAAATAATCAAGATTAAAGGGGTTTTCGATATCATAATAATGTTAATTCAAGTCATTAATTTGAAAATTTCTAAAACTGGACGGTAAACTTCTCTGAAATTTTGTTTAAATTTTGTTTAAGGTATATAGTTAAAAAATGGTAAATTTTTTTATATTGCACCAATCAGGATTTTGCACAATTTTCATTAATTTAGTCTTGTGAAATATAAAAAAATGCATTTTTTAAATTTATTTGGTCAAAAAATGTCATTTTAAGATAAATTCTGTATTTATAAATTATATCTTAAATTGGTTTAGTAAAATATAACATATTGTGGATAAACTGTAAAAAATTAGGGTTGAATTTATCAATAACAAAAAATTTTGTCACCGATTAAAGAATTTGGATACTTTCACGTTTTTTCTCACTTTTTTAAATAAAAAAAGCTAAAAATCTCAAAAACTACATGGTGAAAATCATTAAAATTTTGCATACAAGTCAGTGGTATGAAGCAGTTGATGAAAATATAATCAGATGTGGATTCTTAATAGTGCCAGTTAGGAAGGCCTTACCTTAAACGGCGTTATATTATATGTAAAAAGAACACATTTTGATGGGACCGTAAAATTAATTAGCCGATGTTTCGACTTAAGCCAGTTTGACACAATGATTGTAGACTGTAATAAGTTAATAGGACAAGTACTTTCAAAGTTTTAGGCAATATTAAGTTCAATATTAAAGTCATCAGAATTGGGCATAACTCGAAATACAGTGAAACAGGAATTATCATTCTTGTTGTCACTGATGGGTTGATGATGTATGACAAGTATAAAGTAAATAGAACTATTACAGTAAAACTTCGAAAAATCGAATACTCAGGGGGATTTTGAAAATATTCGAGTTTTCCATGGTTCTGATTGGTCGAACAATTTGTGTGCCAAGTACTTCCCGGACTTCATCAATAGTTTGACCAATCAGAACGCTCCGAATAAAATCGTCCGGGATTTCCGGAAGTCGCACCGAGGTGAAGAATCTATGAAAAAATAACCTGCATTTAGAAGGCCGTTTTCTGTTGAATATTACTCGTATTTCAAGCTTTTGGTAAGACTATTTGACATTGACTGTTAGATCAGACCTTGTTGCATTGGACCAAACAGCTGTCAGGTTGAAACCCTCTGTATTGTAGGAAAACCAGCCTCTCGAACAGGGGTAGGGTCTGGAACCTTTCCTGACCATTACTCGTTCATCGATGATATACACAGAATATACATTTTTTTGAAACTGCGATTTTGACGATGTATTTTCACATATATTGAAAGAATGGAATAATATTAGTGACTTGACACACCACTTTTTACAAAAATAAGGTCGTATTTGTAAGAGTTGGCAGGGGGGTGGGACGGCAAGTCAACCGCCAGAGACAAGAATTACCCGAAATTCTTACAATAACTAACCTCTATGCTGTTTTTTCCCAGCTGCCGATCTATCATTATACTCACAATCCATCGTTATCCGCAATTCTCATTATCTGGGTACATACCTTGACCTTGGACCTACACGCAAGTATATTGTAAGCGACACACCGCCTTGTCCTGGTGAACATTTGTGCCAAGTTATTTTCAAATCCCTCCATTCATAACGAAGTTATAGCCCGAAAAAAATCAATTTTAAAAGAAAACGTACCAAACGCGCCCTAATTGTATTATTATTTTGGATTATTTAAAGGCTTTTTGTATGAAATTTTTCTCATCTCTGGTACTACAAATGGAGTAATTCACTAAAGGGACACAACTGTTGTCAACATAGAAAAACAATAAAACACAACAGACGGACAGTTTAGACTTGCACACAGTCATTGCATAAAATAGGCACATAACGCACTGTTTGTTTTGGCCTCGCTTCTAAACTTGGCCTTATGAAGCAATTATGCTGCAAAATGATCGAGCAATTATGCTGCAAAATGATCAGTTTATATGCAACTGACCATGTAATAAATCGAAGTGTGTAAATTAAGCAAACAGTAGCCAGTAAAACATAGTTGTGTTATTATGTAGTAAAATTATCATGATTTACTTAATACCTTTTTCATCTTATTGAATAAATCCTAAATTAGTTCTATTTTACACATTTTAAAACAGATTTTCTTGTTGTTAGCAACATGCGTAAGATCATAGCTTGCTCATATACCATACACGGCCAAACACTACAGCAAACCAACAAAGCCAAGTACCTAGGCGTCACACTTGACAACACACTGTCTTGGAACAGCCATATTGACATGACCACCAAGAAGGCCAACAACACTATTGCCTTCCTGCGTAGGAACCTAAGCTCCTGCCCCCAAGACATCAAGGCCACTTGCTACAAGTCGCTTGTAAGACCCCAGCTGGAGTATGCGGCATCAGTATGGGACCCACACACAAGCGGTAACATTGCCAAGCTAGAGAGTGTGCAAAGGAGGGCTGCCCGGTTCTGCACAGGTGACTACAGACAAACGAGCAGTGTCACAACCATGCTTAAAACTCATGACTTGGAAACACTGCAATACCGTCGCCACCTCATTAAAGCCTCCATGATGTACAGGGTCGTCAACAACCTGGTGGACATCCAAACCCAGCACATACTCCTACCAGCTGGAGCACACACAAGAGGCCATGCCAACAGGTTCTTGGTTCCGTTTGCAACGGTCAACGCCTACAGGTACTCCTTCTTCCCATCTAGCATACGTATATGGAACAGTCTACCCGAGATGACCATATCTGCCCCATCTCTAGAAGTCTTCAAGACTAGGATGTGAGCGTCAATGCCTTAACTCTGGAGCAGCATGTTTTTATCCTGTTTTTAACCTATTTTTCACCGCGCCTCCCCCTGCGCATGTACATATTCACAATGTGCGATGATGCTCCAGAGGAGTCCTGCACATCACTACGAAGAAGAAGAAGAAGAAGAAGAAGAAGAAATGACAAATATAGCATCAACGTCGCATGATGGGCATGAGCGCATTATAATGCTGTTCTAAAATGTGTCCTCCTTGTAAATCCCTTACATGTTTTATTGTTTCCATTCATTTTAATCTTTATTTAACAGTTATCATTGTTGTTATTTTTCACTCTACAATATCAAAATATTCAGACTGCAAAAGGCACAACCACAGGAAATGCGATTAGTCATGGCAAAGAGGAAAGATACCACCATACATCCAATAGTGTTGTCTTTCAACACTTAACGTGGACTAAATGCAGAATCTTTAATGAAGTTTAATTTCCCATTATTTTACCTTACAAAAATGTGGAAAACGTATTCTAGAAAATTTAAAGAACATTGTTCACTGTTCTTTTGTTGTAGCAGATGTAAGAGTGTGCAAACTTACTTTAAACCAACTAGAAATGTTGTTACATAACATGCGTCAAAATATGTGGTGGAGACCAAAAATAGCTTGTTTGTGGTTGTCATATTTGTTTCTTGCTCTACAATAACATTCTTTTTTTTCATAATTGCAGTTTTAATAAAATAAGGATAGATGTATGTTCATGATACTAATGTAGACTTCAAACTAAACATTCAATTTATTAATAAGTTGTTTTGGTTTGAAAGCTTAAGTGCGTCAAAATACATGACACCAGGAAAGCTAATTTGCTGTTGTGTGACCTCACAGTTTTTTTCCTTTCCTATTTAAAAAAAAATCCTAATGTTTTATTTAAAAACAAATGAACAAATACGGACTGCCAATGAAAACCAAACACAACTTTATTTTCTGGAATATTTTGCGTGTAAAAGTATCAATAAGATGCCGTTGGGCCAAGCGAGTAATTGTCGACGGCGGACAATGCATCGGCGGGACGAGCGATTTTACGTCTAGACATCCCTTCTTGGATCATCCAAACCTCATGTCGCTAAAGATGAGATTTCTCAGTGTAGCCGTAAGTAAAGGTTAACAAACTTGTTTTGATGTTATTCATGCATGTCTATATACCAAAACGAAAATTTCGTGCGTTTGTACGGAGGTTACTATAGGAAAGTTTTAAACAAGAGCTGTCAGAGGAGACAGCATGCTCGACTATTCGAATCATTTGAAACAAATGCAATTTGAAGATTTAAACAATAACAACTATGGCCATACATTCATGTGCAATCAGTAAAAATATTAACAAGTGAATGGTAAGGGAGAAATTCATTTCAAATAATAGAAATAATTCCTTAATGTACCATAAATATTAAACTCAATAGGGGAATAAATATGAACTATTTCTGAATTTGTTAGAAAACTTGTTAGTAATTTTTTATTAGAGACATTTACTTTTAGTCAAATATCCATCACTTCAGTAATGTTACAGAAAAGAACTGAAATGAAAATATAATGGAAGTTTGAAGTTAATACCTTAAGTATTTGCAAAGTGATCGATGAAGTGCAATTAAGTGAAAATATAAGTGAAACTAGAAATTAATGTGTCCATAGGACATGGATGCCCCCGCTATGCATCGTTTTCAGACACTCAAGTGCAATGATGGAAATAATAGCATTTCAAAGACAGTGATGGTCGAGTAATAATAAGAATATGCATAAACTTGAAGATCAAGTAAATTATTTGTATTTGTGGCACTGTTGTCTTCTCATTACGGAAATGTCTGTGAAGAAGTTGGTGGTAATGCAATGCAATGTCATAGTGAACATTTGTGCCAAGTTATTTTGAAAACCTTTCATTCATAAAGAAGTTATAGCCCGAACAAGTAAATTCAAGTTTAAGTAACTGTGACCTTGACATTGGACTTACAGGCATTGACATGGTACACGACTCACCACCTTGTCATGGTGAACATTTCTGTCAAGTTATTTTGAAATTACTCTATTCCTAACGTAGTTTCAGACCTGACAAGAAAATTCTATTTTAGTAACAGTGACCTTGACCTTGGACCTACAGGCATGGGCATAGTACAGGACACACCATCTTGTCATTATGAACATTTGTGTCAAGTTATTTTGAAATCCCTCTATTCCTAACGAAGTAACAGCCCGGACAAGAGAATTCTATTTTTAGTAACAGTGACCTTGACCTACAGGCATGGGCATGGTACGCGATAACCGCCCTGTCATGGTGAACATTGGTGTCAAGTTATTTGAAATCCCTTCATTTATAATGAAGTTACAGCCCGGACAAGAAAATTCTATTTTTAGTAACAGTGACCTTGGCCTTGGATCTTCAGGCTTGGGGATAGTGCGAACACACTGCCTTGTCATAGTGAACATTTGTGCAAAGTTATTTTGAAATCCCTTCATTCATAACAAAGTAACAGCCCGGACAAGATAATTATATTTTTAGTAACAGTGACCTTGACCTTTGACCTACAGGCAGGGGCATGGTACGCGACACACCGCCCTGTCATGATGAACATTTTTGTCAAGTTATTTTGAAATCCCTTCATTCATAACGAAGTTTCAGCCTTGAAAA
>JAZAYU010000174.1:32156-115917 GCA_038501625.1 Corbicula japonica
ACCTCTGTAAAAAAACATCTTCCCGCTTTATCAGATATCCAGATATGTGCAAATACCGCAACTTAAAATAAGGATAAAATATCATTGAAAACTGTTCAGACCCTGGCTTGGTATTTTTCCTGATATGAATATTTCACTGTCATATTATGTCATTGAAATACCGGTAATAAAGCAGCAAGAAGACCTTTTTGTGCCTGAATTTATCGGCCAACGTGGAGCCAAGTTATATTGATTGAGAGGTATAGTGCTCAAATTCAATCCATGTAGTTTGTATTAATTTTATTCTTTTCGAATAAAAATTAAACAGTTTAATAAACTCACTTCTAGTTTGGAGTAATATTCCACAAAATACGCATAGAAATGGTTCTTCAGAACACACCCACTTGTGTTCCTGAAAATATAACATAATATCAGCATGTGCGTAATAACTTTCAAGCTAAGCACGCATTACCAATTTTGTAAAAAAATATCGCTAATAGCCATTACCATTTTCTTCATATATACGGGTTTCGTCGCATATCTATGCATATAAAACAGTTTCAGGGGCGGATCAAAAGGTCTGTTTGCTGGGGGCCACACAAGTTGTCGACCCCTTTCAAAAATGGTGGGGGTAGGAAGAAAGAGGATGTAACTTGTCCAGCCAAACTGCACTTCTCAACCACACAATTTTATATCACTGTTTGGGTCATTTTACTTGACTTAAAACTGTACACTAGTAAGATGAAATCTTTTGTGAAAGGTAAATGGGGTGTAAAGGGAATACACCAACGCTACCACCAAATTTTATTTGAATATTGCCTTGATTTTGATTTCTTAAAGTAAACCAGATTTACAGCTTAATATTGTCTATGTAAAAATATTGATGTTGAACCCACGCCCTAGACTCAATGATGTTTAGATGTGTTCAAAATACACCATCTACAACAATCCGGATGATTACGTAAATGTTTAGCTTATGCACAGAGGACTTCCCTTAATAGTTCATTAAGCTTCCAAATCGGTTCCTATTGTGGTTTAGTTTTAAAAATTAAGAACTCCGGAATTTTCTTTACCAAACAAACACAAAAAAGAGCATAATTATAATTATGAAAAAACATCATGAAAAAAATACCAATAAATTTATTACATGTCTTTGCATTGTACCATGCTTCCGCAGTAATTTCAGTGCAAACCAAGCAAAACATTGAAGGGTTTGGGACTTTACCATGTGAACCCGTCTACAATAAATCTGCGATCTGCGCCAAGTCACTGAAGCGTGATTCGAGTGATGTTTGATGCGGAATGGACGAGTTTATTTAGAAAATGGTGACATTTCTTAAAATGAATCTGTCAATTACATGTTCAAGCAATGCCGCAGGCTTCCGGCGTGTCACCAGCTGGTGTCACACATCAATGTTCAGGATAACACCCCCACACCCTACCCAACCCCACTCCTGTTGGATTCGACCCTGAGTTACATCTAATACATAATTACCAGCAGTAAGCAGTGAGAGGAATTACTCTAACATAAGATGCCTGGCTGAAGTGAAAGCCTCTCTCACAATTTGTTACCATCAACCAGCATATATGTTTTTTCCAAGTGTCGCTACAAAGAAGCATGTCATCATCCACTTTGTTGTTAACATGGTTGTTCATATAGCCATTCAAAAAAACCTTACTATTACAAATTCGTCAAACAGTTTCGGTAAAAATATAATATTTATAAATGTCAATATAAGAACTGAGTCAATATTTGGTGATGTTCATCTGGGTATGAAAAACATTGGACTGTTAAAAGTAAGTGTTCGGGCTTTGCACACTTTAAATAACTTAAGTGTTTTCCACATGAAGTGCAACAAATGCAATCTTTAAATAAACCTTTCAGGACAGTTTCAGATGTATGGCAATCATATTTGCAAATGCGTTCAGCCTTTGTGTCAATTACTTAACCTAATTATAACTACACTGTGATTTTGGTGAATATTTTACATAAATTTGCAATAAATGGTTAGAGGGGATTTGTTTCTCTACCTCAAGAAAAAGCACTTACCCACATCTTGGAAATCATCTCTTTACAATTTGGACAGGGAACTGGTTGCCGAGAAACTTCTTTCTTTTGCTTTCTTTTTTCTTCTATTGCTTTCAATTTTTCTTCCTTTGTTTGATCTTTCAAAATTCTATTTCGCTCCTTTAATTTTCTTCTGCCCGCTTCTATCTTCAGCTTTCTATTTTCTTCCATTTCTTTCAATTTTTCTTTACATCTTTGCTCTTTCATGCTCGCTTTTATCTCCAGCTTTCTTTTTTCTTCCATTGCTTTTAATTTTTCTCCCTCTCCTTTTCCTTCCAAAATGTGAAATTGCTTGTTTAATTTGTTTTCTTTTATTGGTAAATCTGTTTCACAATCTCCCTCGGGCACCTGGTAATAGTTATGATCATGTAAAATTGCTGTTAATAGTTCATTCCGTTTCAAGATGTAGACATTTTTCCCATCTTTATGAACGATGATGCTATTGTCAAGATTCGGATTATGAGTATAGGTACGCTGTTCATATTCACAAATGGTTTCTTGATATTGGTTTAATGCGGGGGTCTCATCTTGGACATTTTCTTGCTTTATTTGTGTAGTATGTGTTTGATTCTCTAAATCATTAAAGTCAGTGAAATTTCCATTTGTTAAAATCTGGCTTAGAGTTTGCTTTTGCCCATGTAATAGGTCTGATGGCTGATGTATGTTTTCTGTTTGCATGTTTGACCCATTTGACAAGGATGATGTTTCAATTTGCTTTAGCCCATGTAAAAAGTCTGATGTCACATCTATATTTTCCATTTTAATTTGATTTTGTACAGATGATAAATTAACTGATTGGTTAATGTCATCCATTTTATTTTCTGCATTGCCAGATTTATTGAATTCCTCATTCAAAGTTCTATTCGTATCATGGGACAATTGTATTTCAGAGGGAAGTTTACCATTAGCTACAGTGCTTTCTTCCATACTCAGATCTGTGTTTTCTGTAAGATACAACTGCCCATCTGGATTAGGTTTTATTTTATTAACTTTTTTTGCTTTATTGTTCTTTTTCAGTGGCGGTTTTTTATTACTGTGCACTCTTCTTGCATTTTTCCTTTTTCCAGTTGAGTCTATATAATCCAAAATATAAACTGTACCATGTACATTCAGAAACTGCTCCTTTCTAGCACATTCAGCATCACTGTCTTTTGTATATGTTGTTATTTTCAACATTTCTGGTAAACACAATTGAGTTTGTGATTCACCATGATCATCTTTAAATACAGACTCACTTTGACCAAGATTTAAACTACTTGAATTCTCTTTTCTTCTGTAATGTAACACTTTTCTTGAAAATACATTTACTTTTTTTCGTGAAAATACATGTAAGTGAGAATGGTCAGTAATGAGTGTGGAATTTACATCAATCTCATCAGTGTTGTTAGACAACAACTGTTCATCATAATTATCTGCTAAATACTTATGTTCAATATCTTCTGTTACGAATGACGACAATGGATTTGTAGTTTCCGATGTACATGTAGAAACCTCCACTTCAGACATAGCCAGTGATAAATGATCATCCATGATGTCCAATGCTTCAAGTGTTATGTCTGACATAACTAATGGTTGACTCACTCAGCAAAAAAATTTAGTGAATTTAATGCACTTCATATTACACCATATTGTAAAAGTGATCAATATTACTCTGTATTCATGGTAATGTTTTTCCGAGAATTCTCTGAAATAAACAACAAAAACTTAAATTAGAAACAAGAGCAAAACAGAAACGAATTTCAATGCATATGCCACTAATCGAAAAGTTGGAAATAAAGCAAGCAGACATAATTATTAACTAGAATTTTGTGTTTCACAGTACACATGTGTCCCCTGCTTGCGAAAAGTTAAAATGTGGGCATATGTTTTATCATACCGGATTAAAAGATGTTATTCAAGTTGTATTGAAATACTACAAAATAACTAATTTTAAATGATCAGGTATTATCTTTATTGTGTATTCGAGTTATAAGCAAAATTAAGTTTCAGGTAAAAATCATTCAAAGGAGCACAACTCAAAACAGATATAACTTCATTAGAACAGATGCCATATATGGTATTGTGTCAAAAGATCAGGAGTTATCATTCTTGTTGTCAGAGATGGCTTTGTTCATGCAGATGATATATTCCAAGTACAGTCCACTCTCTTTGTGTTGAATTCATCGGGACCGTAGATTTTATTTAGAGATATCCGAAGCTGGACACATTGAAATCGGCGCCAGTGCACGAATAATTTACCTAAATCCATCTAATGCTGATATGATTGCGAGTGATAGTAGTTATTTATGTGCAAGAACACGTATATGAACATTTCAGATGATCGATTCGTGTATCAAAATAGAATAGAAAAATATATTAATTCCATTATATTTGTTAAATGTGAAAAACAAACATCATCATCAATGTGTAACACCGCCATCATCTTCACTCTGTGCGTTAAAGTCGTCTTTTGTTAGTTAAATTTTTATTAGGTAAACTTATTCAAATTGAAATAATATTCAACTCATAGCACGGAACTTTCTTTTTGTGCTAAAGTTTTGTTGGCGAGAATTTGCTACGTTTGGATCAGTCATGGTTTTGCATTTGTTATCCTAATTGAAGAAAGCCATATTTTATAGGCCCAGTGGTTACATCATTATTGTAATAAAATGATCTTTGTTTTGTTTTAAATTTAAATTAATAATTACATCTTTTATGAATGCATTAATTAAGCGAATATTTACTTAACATGCGAGCATCATTAATTATTCATAAAAACATGTTGCATACAAGTTCTCACTTTGAAGAAGCTGCGCACATTGTTCCACCTCGACAAGTTTCACACTTCGACTTATCTGATGACTTTACATAGGATATTTTAGCAGTCGGGTTTAAAATTTACTTCGACTTATAAAAACATTGTTTAAGTCCAATTTGACTTAAGGTAAGGCCTTCCTAATGAATACCTATATCCAGAAGAGTATCCATGGGAGGTAACTATAGTAGTAACTTTGGGTAGATTTCTGTCATGCAAGAGGACCAGGGTTTAAATCCCACTGGAAGATATTTTTTTTTGTAAGCCTAGAGCTTAAATAATTGGCATATTTCTTTTTTTCCTGTGTAATTCTGTCATTGAATATAAAATTCTCATGATTTAATCTAAAGTAAGCAAAATAATCAAGATTAAAGGGGTTTTCGATATCATAATAATGTTAATTCAAGTCATTAATTTGAAAATTTCTAAAACTGGACGGTAAACTTCTCTGAAATTTTGTTTAAATTTTGTTTAAGGTATATAGTTAAAAAATGGTAAATTTTTTTATATTGCACCAATCAGGATTTTGCACAATTTTCATTAATTTAGTCTTGTGAAATATAAAAAAATGCATTTTTTAAATTTATTTGGTCAAAAAATGTCATTTTAAGATAAATTCTGTATTTATAAATTATATCTTAAATTGGTTTAGTAAAATATAACATATTGTGGATAAACTGTAAAAAATTAGGGTTGAATTTATCAATAACAAAAAATTTTGTCACCGATTAAAGAATTTGGATACTTTCACGTTTTTTCTCACTTTTTTAAATAAAAAAAGCTAAAAATCTCAAAAACTACATGGTGAAAATCATTAAAATTTTGCATACAAGTCAGTGGTATGAAGCAGTTGATGAAAATATAATCAGATGTGGATTCTTAATAGTGCCAGTTAGGAAGGCCTTACCTTAAACGGCGTTATATTATATGTAAAAAGAACACATTTTGATGGGACCGTAAAATTAATTAGCCGATGTTTCGACTTAAGCCAGTTTGACACAATGATTGTAGACTGTAATAAGTTAATAGGACAAGTACTTTCAAAGTTTTAGGCAATATTAAGTTCAATATTAAAGTCATCAGAATTGGGCATAACTCGAAATACAGTGAAACAGGAATTATCATTCTTGTTGTCACTGATGGGTTGATGATGTATGACAAGTATAAAGTAAATAGAACTATTACAGTAAAACTTCGAAAAATCGAATACTCAGGGGGATTTTGAAAATATTCGAGTTTTCCATGGTTCTGATTGGTCGAACAATTTGTGTGCCAAGTACTTCCCGGACTTCATCAATAGTTTGACCAATCAGAACGCTCCGAATAAAATCGTCCGGGATTTCCGGAAGTCGCACCGAGGTGAAGAATCTATGAAAAAATAACCTGCATTTAGAAGGCCGTTTTCTGTTGAATATTACTCGTATTTCAAGCTTTTGGTAAGACTATTTGACATTGACTGTTAGATCAGACCTTGTTGCATTGGACCAAACAGCTGTCAGGTTGAAACCCTCTGTATTGTAGGAAAACCAGCCTCTCGAACAGGGGTAGGGTCTGGAACCTTTCCTGACCATTACTCGTTCATCGATGATATACACAGAATATACATTTTTTTGAAACTGCGATTTTGACGATGTATTTTCACATATATTGAAAGAATGGAATAATATTAGTGACTTGACACACCACTTTTTACAAAAATAAGGTCGTATTTGTAAGAGTTGGCAGGGGGGTGGGACGGCAAGTCAACCGCCAGAGACAAGAATTACCCGAAATTCTTACAATAACTAACCTCTATGCTGTTTTTTCCCAGCTGCCGATCTATCATTATACTCACAATCCATCGTTATCCGCAATTCTCATTATCTGGGTACATACCTTGACCTTGGACCTACACGCAAGTATATTGTAAGCGACACACCGCCTTGTCCTGGTGAACATTTGTGCCAAGTTATTTTCAAATCCCTCCATTCATAACGAAGTTATAGCCCGAAAAAAATCAATTTTAAAAGAAAACGTACCAAACGCGCCCTAATTGTATTATTATTTTGGATTATTTAAAGGCTTTTTGTATGAAATTTTTCTCATCTCTGGTACTACAAATGGAGTAATTCACTAAAGGGACACAACTGTTGTCAACATAGAAAAACAATAAAACACAACAGACGGACAGTTTAGACTTGCACACAGTCATTGCATAAAATAGGCACATAACGCACTGTTTGTTTTGGCCTCGCTTCTAAACTTGGCCTTATGAAGCAATTATGCTGCAAAATGATCGAGCAATTATGCTGCAAAATGATCAGTTTATATGCAACTGACCATGTAATAAATCGAAGTGTGTAAATTAAGCAAACAGTAGCCAGTAAAACATAGTTGTGTTATTATGTAGTAAAATTATCATGATTTACTTAATACCTTTTTCATCTTATTGAATAAATCCTAAATTAGTTCTATTTTACACATTTTAAAACAGATTTTCTTGTTGTTAGCAACAAGCGTAAGATCATAGCTTGCTCATATACCATACACGGCCAAACACTACAGCAAACCAACAAAGCCAAGTACCTAGGCGTCACACTTGACAACACACTGTCTTGGAACAGCCATATTGACATGACCACCAAGAAGGCCAACAACACTATTGCCTTCCTGCGTAGGAACCTAAGCTCCTGCCCCCAAGACATCAAGGCCACTTGCTACAAGTCGCTTGTAAGACCCCAGCTGGAGTATGCGGCATCAGTATGGGACCCACACACAAGCGGTAACATTGCCAAGCTAGAGAGTGTGCAAAGGAGGGCTGCCCGGTTCTGCACAGGTGACTACAGACAAACGAGCAGTGTCACAACCATGCTTAAAACTCATGACTTGGAAACACTGCAATACCGTCGCCACCTCATTAAAGCCTCCATGATGTACAGGGTCGTCAACAACCTGGTGGACATCCAAACCCAGCACATACTCCTACCAGCTGGAGCACACACAAGAGGCCATGCCAACAGGTTCTTGGTTCCGTTTGCAACGGTCAACGCCTACAGGTACTCCTTCTTCCCATCTAGCATACGTATATGGAACAGTCTACCCGAGATGACCATATCTGCCCCATCTCTAGAAGTCTTCAAGACTAGGATGGGAGCGTCAATGCCTTAACTCTGGAGCAGCATGTTTTTATCCTGTTTTTAACCTATTTTTCACCGCGCCTCCCCCTGCGCATGTACATATTCACAATGTGCGATGATGCTCCAGAGGAGTCCTGCACATCACTACGAAGAAGAAGAAGAAGAAGAAGAAATGACAAATATAGCATCAACGTCGCATGATGGGCATGAGCGCATTATAATGCTGTTCTAAAATGTGTCCTCCTTGTAAATCCCTTACATGTTTTATTGTTTCCATTCATTTTAATCTTTATTTAACAGTTATCATTGTTGTTATTTTTCACTCTACAATATCAAAATATTCAGACTGCAAAAGGCACAACCACAGGAAATGCGATTAGTCATGGCAAAGAGGAAAGATACCACCATACATCCAATAGTGTTGTCTTTCAACACTTAACGTGGACTAAATGCAGAATCTTTAATGAAGTTTAATTTCCCATTATTTTACCTTACAAAAATGTGGAAAACGTATTCTAGAAAATTTAAAGAACATTGTTCACTGTTCTTTTGTTGTAGCAGATGTAAGAGTGTGCAAACTTACTTTAAACCAACTAGAAATGTTGTTACATAACATGCGTCAAAATATGTGGTGGAGACCAAAAATAGCTTGTTTGTGGTTGTCATATTTGTTTCTTGCTCTACAATAACATTCTTTTTTTTCATAATTGCAGTTTTAATAAAATAAGGATAGATGTATGTTCATGATACTAATGTAGACTTCAAACTAAACATTCAATTTATTAATAAGTTGTTTTGGTTTGAAAGCTTAAGTGCGTCAAAATACATTGACACCAGGAAAGCTAATTTGCTGTTGTGTGACCTCACAGTTTTTTTCCTTTCCTATTTAAAAAAAAATCCTAATGTTTTATTTAAAAACAAATGAACAAATACGGACTGCCAATGAAAACGAAACACAACTTTATTTTCTGGAATATTTTGCGTGTAAAAGTATCAATAAGATGCCGTTGGGCCAAGCGAGTAATTGTCGACGGCGGACAATGCATCGGCGGGACGAGCGATTTTACGTCTAGACATCCCTTCTTGGATCATCCAAACCTCATGTCGCTAAAGATGAGATTTCTCAGTGTAGCCGTAAGTAAAGGTTAACAAACTTGTTTTGATGTTATTCATGCATGTCTATATACCAAAACGAAAATTTCGTGCGTTTGTACGGAGGTTACTATAGGAAAGTTTTAAACAAGAGCTGTCAGAGGAGACAGCATGCTCGACTATTCGAATCATTTGAAACAAATGCAATTTGAAGATTTAAACAATAACAACTATGGCCATACATTCATGTGCAATCAGTAAAAATATTAACAAGTGAATGGTAAGGGAGAAATTCATTTCAAATAATAGAAATAATTCCTTAATGTACCATAAATATTAAACTCAATAGGGGAATAAATATGAACTATTTCTGAATTTGTTAGAAAACTTGTTAGTAATTTTTTATTAGAGACATTTACTTTTAGTCAAATATCCATCACTTCAGTAATGTTACAGAAAAGAACTGAAATGAAAATATAATGGAAGTTTGAAGTTAATACCTTAAGTATTTGCAAAGTGATCGATGAAGTGCAATTAAGTGAAAATATAAGTGAAACTAGAAATTAATGTGTCCATAGGACATGGATGCCCCCGCTATGCATCGTTTTCAGACACTCGAGTGCAATGATGGAAATAATAGCATTTCAAAGACAGTGATGGTCGAGTAATAATAAGAATATGCATAAACTTGAAGATCAAGTAAATTATTTGTATTTGTGGCACTGTTGTCTTCTCATTACGGAAATGTCTGTGAAGAAGTTGGTGGTAATGCAATGCAATGTCATAGTGAACATTTGTGCCAAGTTATTTTGAAAACCTTTCATTCATAAAGAAGTTATAGCCCGAACAAGTAAATTCAAGTTTAAGTAACTGTGACCTTGACATTGGACTTACAGGCATTGACATGGTACACGACTCACCACCTTGTCATGGTGAACATTTCTGTCAAGTTATTTTGAAATTACTCTATTCCTAACGTAGTTTCAGACCTGACAAGAAAATTCTATTTTAGTAACAGTGACCTTGACCTTGGACCTACAGGCATGGGCATAGTACAGGACACACCATCTTGTCATTATGAACATTTGTGTCAAGTTATTTTGAAATCCCTCTATTCCTAACGAAGTAACAGCCCGGACAAGAGAATTCTATTTTTAGTAACAGTGACCTTGACCTACAGGCATGGGCATGGTACGCGATAACCGCCCTGTCATGGTGAACATTGGTGTCAAGTTATTTGAAATCCCTTCATTTATAATGAAGTTACAGCCCGGACAAGAAAATTCTATTTTTAGTAACAGTGACCTTGGCCTTGGATCTTCAGGCTTGGGGATAGTGCGAACACACTGCCTTGTCATAGTGAACATTTGTGCAAAGTTATTTTGAAATCCCTTCATTCATAACAAAGTAACAGCCCGGACAAGATAATTCTATTTTTAGTAACAGTGACCTTGACCTTTGACCTACAGGCAGGGGCATGGTACGCGACACACCGCCCTGTCATGATGAACATTTTTGTCAAGTTATTTTGAAATCCCTCCATTCATAACGAAGTTTCAGCCTTGAAAAGAAAATTCTATTTTTAGTAACAGTGACCTTGATCTTGAATCTACAGGCATGGGATTGTACGGACACACCGCCTTGTCATGGTGAACATTTGTGTCAAGTTATTTTGAAATCATCGCTCTATTCATAACAAAGTAACAGCCCGGATAAGAAAATTCTTTTTTTGTAACAGTGACCTTGACCTTCAATCTACAGGATTGGGCATATACGTCTTGATATGGTGAACAACTATACCAAGTTATTTAAAAATCCAATAAAACATAACCTAGTTACAGAGCGGACATGATTTTGCAAGAAAATTCTATTTTTAGTAACAGTGACCTTGACCTTGGACCTACATGCATGAGTATTGTACGCCACACACCGCCTTGTCATGGTGAACATTTGTGCCAAGTTATTTTGAAATCCCTCCATTCATAACGAAGTTAAGGACCAAGTGTATATTTTGCTTAACACAAAATGTAAGTGAAAAAGAGGCATAATTTGAAAAAAATATTGGAAGCAGGGTTATGGGTCTTGTTGGTTACGATGTAGAGTTTGACGATGAAAATATATTTCAAGTTTCAAGGCAATATCTACGGCTAACTACGTATATATGGCGTGCCTAAATTTAAGCTCATTCTACAAAAAACTGATTTCATACTGATATAGTATTTTAATGCAAATTATTTCTCTTTTTCTGTTTCATAGTAACTTTGTGTGACATTCTGTTTAACTTTATAATTGGAACTATATATTTATTGGAATTATTTTGTAAGTTGTGTTATATTTTGTTTAGTTGTGTTATATTGTTTTAAGTCAAAAGTGGAAATCATAACTCTTGTAATTTTTGTGAACATTGAATATTAACTAATCAACGTTATCCTTGATAGTCTGTTTGCTGTTTCTCCACAAACTAATCAAAACTTGTCTGAGCTTTTCCTTTCACTCTATATGCATATTTTAAAATATCATCTCTATTAGGGTTATTGCAAACTAATTATTTTCTTATGGTTGTAATCAATACTATTTGAATGTAAAGTATTTATTTTGTATATTATATCTATTCATATTAAACATGTCTATTACTAAAGTTATTGTAATGTATTAAATAACAATAAAATATTATACGATATTTAATACACATTATAAATATTTACAGTTTTACCTATTTTATTTATGTTTGTTATTTTTTTATAAATTGCATAGATTTAAATCAAATAAATAAAATTTACTTCCAAGATAAACATTTTGATTGATCTTTCATGCTCTTTGTTTTTAACACCTTAATTATAAACCCATCAAACACGAGGGGCAATATATTGGCTAATGGTCAATTAGACAGTGGTCAATAGAATAGACAACTGGTCAATTAGTCAATGGTCAACTGGTCAATTGTGTTGGTCAACAGAATAGACAGACCCTTCATTCCCTTAGAGGCAAACTCTGTAACTCGGAAACTCAAAATTGATAAGCATATGACATGTCCAATATCATCCTACAGTTCATTTAAAATCCTGATCTGCAACACTAGAAGCGACAAGTAAATCGACGAAATCTTACCATAAATCTAAGAAATACTTTTTTTCTAATGTAAGTTTCAAATCCCAGATTATTTAATTCACCTACAATTGTTTACCAAAGTAAAATCACATATATTTTATACAACTCTTGTTTTTCCCAATGAAAACTTGTAAAATATGTTTCTACAACATTTCCTTTTCATATCTCTTACAGTTAATCATTATTGTAAAAGGAAGATAGAGATTTGGTGAATATGGACAAAGGAAGATCGAGATTTGGTGAATATGGACATATTTTTAACAACCCTTGACTTTTGATACTTTTGTTTTTCTGAGCTTGTCAAGCACGTGGGTTGCCAGGTGTACGATGCGTGTCCTCTCATTTTTTGCAAGAAGTAAATAAAATATATATATAACACACTCAAATGTTAAATCGAATTGTCCCCCAGTACAGACAATTTTTATGCAGTCATAATTCTTCACTATACTTCAGTTTAGCTCAAGAAATATACGTTTGAACATGAAATTTACAACATTCGCTGAACAGACAGGTTCATTTTCACGAATGATTGAGCAAACTACTTTATTCTGGACACAAAGAAGACTAGAATCATGAAGTCTCATGACTTGGCAGCCGCAAAGGCCTATTGGTTAGAGGATTTTTTAAAAATCTAGACAAAAACTCTGCGATTTTCTTACCTTACCCACGAAGCGTCCTCATTGACACCGGTTATGCTGGTAAAAAGCGTTGCATATGCCGTGATCGCGGCGTAGTGCCGTTCTCGAAGCGTACCAGGTTAGCCAGAGTGAATAAACAAAGACAAATTCAAAGAAATAAAACTAAACCTCAAAGTAAAATATTTGGGGAAATAAAACACAAAACGTTTGATTACAATTTAATAACTAAAAATATAAACACAATATACCTTTAGTCGGTGGAAATTGGACCAGTTTAAGCCTTTACTCCATGGGATATAACTGTTATCACATGGGCAAACAGTGCCCACAGGATCTACGATGTTTGCTTTTAGATTCAATAGGTTATTTCTGACCAAGAAGCAAGGGCAGATCCTGATCTAACAACACAGGTGTCGCGCTAATCTGAATTTACACAGAATGTACATGTAATAATCCTGTATGTATTAAGTTTAAACTGGATATCAAGGAAATAGTCTTATTAATGACAACAATAACTAAGATAGAGAACCGAAAGTTAACAGAAGTTTCCCAGAAAAAAAATCATTACATGTTAGTATGAGAAAAAGGCAAGGAGCTCTGAATTAGAAAAAAAATCATTCAGTTGAACTTGCCTAAGCAACCACCTGCATTTAGCAACCACCTGTCTTAAAACAGCCAGTTTGAATTATGTCTTTAAGGTTCCGCAAAGATTGCAAATGGCGAAAAGTGGCTAAATTTTCAAAATTGAATTTTGGGGGAAATACTTATTGCCACCTTGATTTTAGTAACGAAATGTATTTAGCTAAGGGTGTAGTTAATGTTTGCATGCTCAATTTAGTCTAATTCATGTTCTAATTAACAGACACATACTAAAACAAAAGAAAAACCGTTTGCATGATAACTCTGAAATCCATGGACAATATACCAAAGCAATTCATACCCGAAATAAGTATATGCTGGTCTACAATGTTTAGTGCCAATATGTCAAAATAATGTTAGGGTTTTCAAGAAACTCAAGGAAAACTGACATCCGGGTTACTACTTTCAGTTTCGGTTTGAAGTCAAAATGTACTTCTTAAAATTTCTGATATTATTTTAACAGATGACCACAAAGTATTGTAAATAAGTGTTTACGTGATACTTATATCGTTTTCCTAGACGTTTTAAACAGCCATTTCAGACTTCTTGTGCAAACGGTTTTTCGTTTTTGTGTAAATAAAGCATTTTTTTTTCAAACAACTTGAGCATCCAAACTTTAATACAGCCATGTGACACTATATTTCTTCACTTTTATTGGTCTGCCAGTGGGAATTAATGTCGAGTTTTGAAAAGGTACAACAAAATGTTAGAATTCAAACCGAAAGTAGAAACCCGGAAGTAAGTTTTCCTTGCATTTCTTGAAAACCCTAACATTATTTTAACGAATTTGCACTAAACATTGTAGACCAGCATATACTTATTTCAGGTACGAGTTGCTTTGTTATATTGTCCATGAATTTCAGAGTTCTCATGCAAACGGTTTCTTTTGTTGTAGTATGTGCCTGGTAATTAGAACATGAATTAGACTAAATTGAGCATGCAAATATTAACTACATCCTTAGCTAAATACATTTCGTTACTAAAATCTAGGTGGCAATAAGTATTTCCCCCAAAATTCAATTTGGAAAATTTAGCCACTTTTCGCCATTTGCAATCTTTGCGGAACCTTAACTGACATTTTGTTCTAATTTTTACATGTCTTAAACAGCCACCTGTGTTAAGCAGCAACTTTTTGTCACTCCCTGTCGTGGCTGCTTAATACAGGTTTGACAGTGTGCCTTTTATAACAAGGGCAAACAATGTAGACATAGACAAGCCAGCACATCTATGCTATCTGATCTGGATCCACTTTGTGTACCTCTTGGTTAGAAAAAAACAATAGTAATGAATCTAATGAGTAAGTTTAGTTCATGCAAACAACATGGATGTTCCGGCTGATATGGATCTAAGGTGTTCACCCAAACAATAATAGTTAATCTATGGAGTAGAACTTAAAATTTGCCAAATAACAAATGTGGCTTTTGACATTGCAATGAAAAACACCTGTTAAACTATTGACATTAAAATAATCTAAACAGTTTATAAGTGAATTAAGAATGCCACAAATGTGTCGACTGATCTGTGCCCAAGATCATAAAACAAAATCTGGAGATCAGTCTCAAATCTCAAGCATCTGATTGGCTGAAATGGCGACCAGTCGCCATTTCAGCCAATCAGATCCTTGAGATTTGAGACTGATCTCAAAAATTAGTTTTATGATCTTGGGCCCTGGAACTACACTGTTTGCCCATGCAATAAAACGCTGTCTATGGGGTAAATGGTTGATTCATACAGGATGATCTGGTGTTCAACTGTACTCTGCAGTATTACTAATAATATAAACTAAAGAGGGTAAATCCACCCAAGTTTTACCCCTGTTGACTGACGGCTCAGAGGGTAAATATGCCTCAGTTTCACCACTGTTAATGTCTGACAGTTTAAGTCTAAACCTGCCTCAATTTCACCACTGTTGCTGACTGATGGTTCAGAGGGTAAATATGCCTCAGTTTCACCAATGTTAATGTCTGACGGTTTTAGTCTAAATGTGCCTCAATTTCACCACTGTTGCTTATTGGCGGGTCACAGGGTATGTGCCTCAGTTTCTCCACTGTTGTTGTCTGACAGTTCAGAGGGTGAACAAGCCTCGGTGTCACTACCGTCCGACAGTTCAGAGTCTAAAGGTGTCTCAGTTTCACCATTGTTGCTGCCTGACGGTTCAGAGGGTGTGTTAGTTTTACCATGGTTGTTAGCAGAATGTTTGTTTAGGAATCGCTCATTGTACAATTTTGTTCGAATTCTTTTTAATCGTAGATCATTCTTAATCTGTACGTCTTTTAATACCCATGGATACTTCTTGATGAATCGTCGCATTTTCTCAATATCTGAAAATAATTACTTGACCGGTGTTAAGTTGAACACCTGTGTTTCACTGGGATATTTTGTCTGAATAACAAAAACAGAGACGATACAAAAATATGCATTTTCATTTTATGCTTTCCAGTGAATTATAGAATTTTCCCGGTAAAAATAAACATGATAATACATGTAGTTGTATTTCACTGTTTTCAAACAGTGGAACATCATTTTTAATTTTACTGCTTTTTCAAAGTTGCTACCCAAACGCAAATAACATTCCGAATGAGAACGTTGAGAAAACGGGCTCAAATTTGGGTAAATGACGTCATGACGTCACGTCATTAAACAACTGTTTTGGCGCCATTTCACGCAAATTTTCTGTCAAATTCACACAAATTGTACATTAAAAGCATAAAATAAAAAGAAAATTTGTTTTTACCAGTGAAAGATAAAAATATATTTCACTTGTGAACTCCGGCATTTTGTATTTAAATACGAATTCCGGAGCTCACTCGGTGAAATATATTTCTATCTTAAAATGGTCAAAACAAACATCGTCTATATTTTTTGTTTTCAGTAAATTATAGTTTTCCAGTGTAATCCCAGTAAACACCCGACGTCATAACGACGTATAGGATTTAGGTTAGATTTTGGTCGCGACGCCGGCGTCCTAAATCTTACGTTAATCCGACGTCGAAAATGCGACGTCGCTTAGACGTCTGAAAAAAAAAACGTCGGATAAACGTCGGGTTTTCGTCAGATATTTAACTTCTTAACCTAGTAGGAAAAATATTTTCGAATAACTATTTTTCCCAAATTTTTCTATACATATTCATCAATTCAATTAAAAAATACGAATAAAAATTTATTTCTAAAATTGAATGGTTTTCCTGTTCATTGGAATAGATACTATCGAAACATTTGCAATCGCATCTAAATGTATACAATCCGCGCCATTTTGAACAAAGAAAAAATCGCCAAACTAACACAGTAGGGATAAAACAGATTATTTTATATTTGCCAGAGAAGAAGGATTAAGCAAGTATATGTTTTTTTTTTCGTTTTCGCAGTTTGCTGTTAATTTCTAGTTTTTGCTTTAATCTTGTTGAGATTCATGCCCACTACATTTGTAAGACACGTGGAGTTGTTTTCATGAAATACGTTTCGTCCCCAAAATGTCTCGCTACTGATCTATTGGTATGATACGGATCTCATAAAACACATTACTGTTAGAAGAGAAGTTAAGATAAGAATTAAAAAAACACAACATCTTGATGGTATCTTTTAAATAGTGTTATTACAATGATAGTAATCAAAGGAATAGGGAAGAGGTTCGATTCTGGTCGGATTTCGGTCGGATTCTGGTCGGAATGTGGTTGGATTTTGGTAGGAATCCGACGTCAATCCGACGTCAGGAAACGACTTCTAAAAACCTTCATTTCCAATCAAAGTCAAACGTTCATCCGACGTCGAGGTCTGACGTCAATCCAACGCCTTTTCGACGTCAAGTGTTTTCTGGGATACTATTTTTACATGTCTATTTTTGCTGTTTTGATTGACCAAGTTTTTAACTTTTTTACCTCACTTTCCATATTTCGAATTTATTTGACAAGAAAACATAACATTCAAATAAAACATGCTATCCTGTAATGACAGCATGCTCGACTATTCGAAAAGTCAGAAAATAAAACAAGAAGATAATATAATATAATATCACATTTTAACCCTTTCCTTATAGATTTACACATATTCGACCAGTGAAGATCCAGATCAGCCGGAACATCCGTGCCGTCTGATCAGGATCGGCATTGTCGCATTTGGGTCAGAAATAACCTAATGAATCAAAAAGCGAACAGTTTAGATCCTGAACAGACGGCATGGATGTGCCAGCTGATCTGAATCTTAACTATTCGCCTACGCAATAAAAGTACATCTATGGAGGAAAGGGTTAAATGGAGAAACATTTTAATTGGGGAGTGAGTCAGGAGTTTGATCCGATTGCTCATCATCCTCTCCATATTTTTTATTGGTGTGGTTTTGAAATAAAAAGTAAAAGCATGCAGTGAGGAATGGAGTTTGATGTGTAACTGGATCACAGTCCTAACCCAACAACAAAAAAGGTAAGTTGGTTTAACATTTATTTAGTAATAAATACTATTACCGTCTTAAAATTCTTTGAAGGGTTATCTAACCAAAACCAGACTGACCCAACACCCCTCTATCCCTCATCCACATTAAGACTAAACACTTGTTATCAAAGTAAGCAAGTGTCATTTGTTTTAAACCTTTTGCTATAGCTATGATATCCTATCTATCTATCTTCCATTAATGTCCAACCCCTCGCGGGGACGTAGACATTTGCGCGTCGAAGACCGAGAATGTTAGTAAGACAAAGATTAAAAGTATTAACTAGATATACAGGGTGTTATTTTAAAAGGATAAAAGTAAGAGTATGCAGAGCTATGGTGATTGGTGTTCAATACAGCAGATAACTGCATTGAACTGCTCAATGGTCGTGAGTGAGGGGATATCAGGGGGAAGGGCGTTCCAATATGTGACTGTTCTTGGGAAATAGGAGTACTTATAGTAGTCTGTGGTTGCTGTTATTAACCTATAGGACCTTGGGTGGGCGTGACGAGAGTGACGGGTAAGGGGAGTTAAGATGCCTTCAGTAGGGATAGCAACCAGCTCGTTTGTTATTTTATTCATGAGTGACAGACGATTATCTATACGTCTTAGATCGAGTCGTCTAAGAAGCCATTGACTTAAGGGGTTCAGATTTGACCTTTATGTTTCGACGTAAGAATCCCAGGGTTTGGTTTGCTTTTTTGGTTGTTCTAATAACGTGAGCATCCCAGGATAGATCATTTGATATGTCCACACCAAGATATTTAGCAGAGCCAACTGACTCTAGAAGGACCCCATGGAGATAGTATTTGGTAGCTATGTGATGTTTCCTTCTGGTGACATGTATTACCTGACATTTTGAAGGGTTAAATTCCATGTCCCATTCTAATTCCCATTTTTCAAGAGTCTTTAGGTCATTTTGAAGAGATTCTGATTGACTTGAAGATGTAAGAGAAAGGTATATTGCAGTATCATCTGCGAATAGACGAACCTTAGAATTTATATTTAGAGGTACAGTCAAAACTGTCTTATGTGACCTTCCAGGGGACTATCTTCAGAAGGTCACATAAGACAGGGAGTCTCTTAATACAGGTTTACTGTCAAACATTCAGGTTTATCATTATCTAAAAGTTCAATAATACTAATAGAGCATATACTGTTAAAAAATTTATTTATGGTAAGATAAAATTAGATATAAACACAATTATCTAAAACAGAGATATAAACACAATTTTCTAAAATATAATAAAAGCACTAAGAGTTATTATTATTATATACATGTATTATAAAATTTACTTTTTACTCATGCTTCCGAAAGAATGATGAAACTTGATGAAACTTTCTAGAAAACTGTCTGAGGCTTTAAATTCAGAAATATAATTAATGTTGATGCAAAGTCCAATGTTTTTGTTTTCAATAAAGGACCTGTAACCACAATTTTTCTTTTCACTGCATCCTCAAACCAAGCTAAGGTTAGATCACTGATATTTTCGTTACCAGTTGCATGTCTCCGACGTTTAGTATTCATTGGAACATTATTTTCAAAGTACGATATTACTTCCATTTTACGTTTACGAAGGTTCTGGATTTGTGTTTTTCTAACACCAAGTTCTTTATCAACTTTGTACGCCGGTATTTCTTTAGCCAGTTTTTGTATGGCTTCATACTTCTGCTGAAGATCTAAAACAATACGCTTTGTTTCCGACATTTTTGATACAGACAGGAAGTAAGAACAGAGTTATCTTTCATGACAGAGTCGCTAAAAACAGTGAAATGCACGTTCCGGACCGTATAAATTACGGTCGCTAGTCACGTAACACGGTGAGTCGCCTAATACAGTGCAACTTTATAGCAAAAATCGTTGGGCGGACTGGAAGAAGGTCACATACGACAGGAAGTCGTTGAATACAGTGGGTCACTATGGCAGTTTTGACTGTAGGTCATTGATATAGGCCAGAAAGAGGAGTGGACCAACCACTGACCCCTGGGGTACACCAGATGACACAGGTATAGGTTCTGAGCAGGTACCATTTAATATAACTGACTGGACACGATTGTCTAAGAAATTTTTATCCATTTAAGAGTTTGACCTCGTATTCCATAATTATGCATTTTCAGTAGGACTTTCTCATGGCTTACCTTGTCAAAAGCCTTACTAAAGTCAAGGAGGATCAAGTCTACCTGCTGTTTGTTATAGACAGAGGTGACAAGGTCATTAACTAACATGACGAGCTGGGTAATACATGATCTCTTTTCTCGAAATCCATGTTGTAGGTGATACAAGATATTTTGATTCGTGAAGTGCTTAATAATAGAGGAGGAGACAATGTGTTCCAATGTTTTGCAGAGGACACATGTAAGAGATATCGGTCTATAATTCGCTGGACTTGACCTATCGCCCTTTTTGAAAATGGGGGCGACATTTGCCGTTTTCCACTGGGAGGGTAATGATCCCTCATCCTGTGATTTTTAGAAGATGATCTCAAGAATTGTGGATAGTTCTTTGGACAACATTTTTAGTACAAGGGGTTTTATTTGGTCAGGACCACTTGCTTTGTAAGGGTTTAGGTTTGAAAGAAGTTTCTCTATGCCCTTAGAACTTACTTTTATATCTGGCATTTTGGGGATAGATTGACTTGTCTCAGTTTGTTTACTGTCCCTTATGTCTTGGATTTTCATCCCGCAGAGAGAAGCAAGGCTTAGTGGGGACTTTGGGCTAAAAACAGACTGAAAGTATTGGTTTAGTACTGACGCTTTTGCTGTATCGTCATGGTGAAACTTATTTTGTGATTTCAGGGGTGGGAGGGTTGTAGAGTCCTGTTTAGAATGCTTAAGGAGGGAGTAAAACTTCTTAGTATTTATTTTGTTTGGTGAAGAGGTTTCAGTATTACTAAAATTGAGAATTTCTTCGAGATATTTTTCATGGGCCTCTTTAACTTTTTTTCGCACCAAATGTTTGAGATCCAAGAATTTCTTTCTATCAGAAGACTTGAGTGTTTTTCTAAATTTCTTAAAGGCACGGTTTCTTCTTCTAATAATACGCTTTAAGCTTTGGTTGACCCAGGGAAGGTGATCTCTGGTTGATGACCATTTAAATGGTATGAATTTGTCAGCTAAATTATTAAGGGTCAAAACTAAGTCATCCCATAATTGTTCATTACTAAAGTTGGAATATTTGCCCTCAATGAGCATAACCTGATGGTAGTTTATAATTGGCTTTCTTATATAGTGAAATTTTACGAGGCTTTTGGTAACATACTTTTGCTGATGTATTTACTCTGACTTCGACAGTATTATGGTCACTGATACCTGGTAATATGTTAATCTTATTTACCAGTGTGGGATTTGTAGTTAAAAGAGATCTAAGATGTTGTTTTCTCTGGTGGGTAGGTTTACCATTTGCGTTAAGTTCGCATCATTGAAAGAGTCAATAACCTCTTTGTAAAAGGATTGATGTTTACAGTCAGAGGATGGTGTCATGGTGTCCCAATCCATTTTTGGGAGATTCAAGTCCCCTGCCACCCAGATTTTAGAATATTTTTAAGTTACCTTTGTAAGTGACTTTTGAAATTCAGTAAAGCTACCAATATCATGTTCAGATGGTTTGTAATAGGCTCCAATAGCCGGAGATTTATTTCCAACTAGGTCTAATTTAATCCAAAGATCTTCACAATCTGACTGTAGCTCGGGCATCTCTTGGACTATTATGCATTCCTGTACTGCAATGAAGATACCTCCCCCTGCCTTTGATGTTCTATCTCTGCGGAAAATGAAATAGCCAAGATCAGGGTCAAATATTTCACTGGTATGGTGTTTTGGTTTGAGACAAGACTCAGTGCCAATGATAATGTCGGGTTTGGTTGAGCAAACCAGGTTACTAAATTCTAATTTTTTGTCGACGATAGACCTGCAATTTATAACTAAGACCTTTAGGGATCTTTTTATATTATTTTTCCTACCTTTTTTGGGGCCAGGACATGATTTTGTGCGGTTTATTTTAGGGGTGGATGTTTGAGCCATTGAGAATGACATGTTAGAAGAACATGAAGAGGTTTCGGATGAATCTAAGTTTGTAAAGGGGTTTGGTGTCTCCAGGGAGTCCAGGCTTGGTAATGAGCCATTGGTGACGTTGATATTTTCACACAAGGAACACTTCCACACACCAATACCATCTCCAAGCCTATCATAAAGAGAGTCATTTATATTCTGACAATCAGCATGAAACCATATCGAACACTTGTCACACTGAACCCCCTTTTGGCTCCATGCGACGGGGTTCTGACAATTGCCACATGGGAAAACCGTGGAATCCCCTTCAAGATATGCATCCGTCTGGTTGGACCTGGATTACTTTCTACATCAAGGGAGATGGCAAGGAGTAACAAGCTTAAGAATGCCATACACTTGTATACATCTTTGCCTTTGTCCTTTTTGCTTTTGAACAACAAAAGTTTTTTCCAAGTTTGGATCAATATCAGAAGCTGTAGCTTAGAGGTGAACCTGCTTACATGTTTCACCGTGTAGCTAGAGCCCTGTAGGATACATAGGGTATATGCAAGAGCAATTAAAACAATCGAAATTCCTTTAAACATTTCGTAGATACCTGCAGAACTTGAGGACACATGTAAACATTAGAGAGTATCTAAGGGTAAGTAACTACGCAAGTGTTTACAGCTTCCGGTTTGTATTAAACACAAAGAAAATTTCCCAAACTATCAATATTATGCGGTTTTACCACTGTTCCTGAATGGAAATGCGAAGGGTATCCTTTCATGTATCGGACTGGGTATTTTCACCTAGCTTACTGCATCAGAATTGGAAAATTTTAGAAATGTTTGCAAGAGAGCAAGAGAAGCGGTCTTGACATATCCTCATAAGTTAACACTAGAACTCCGCGAGTCAGATGTGTCGCCTGACGAAAGGTTTGTTAGTCAACATAAAAATGTTAATTAGTTTTTGGTTGTACGTTTATTAGAAATGTATTTGCACAAAATTCACATATAAAATAACCGTCTAATTGTCTCGGTGGAAGAAACATGCACAACAAGTTATGCTCTTGGCAAGAAATGCACTAAATATCAATCAAAGGGGAATAATTGAAAAACGGAACAAGGTAGAGTTATGGTTCTTGTGCCCTGAACTTTGAGTCATTGCAAGAAACATCCATAACAAGTTTGGAGTCATTTGAACCTATGATGACAAAGTTATGCTTGGGACAAGAAATGTTCTATAAGATCAATTTAAGGGGAATAACTAAAAAAGGGAAAAAGGTAGATTTACGGTGTATGTACACTGCACTTTGAGTAATTGCCGGAAACATCCATACCAAGTTTGGGAGTAATTTGAACATATGGTGACAAATTTATGCTCCGGACAAGAAATGCTCGATAAAAATTAATAAATGGGGAATAATTCAACAACGGAACAAGATAGAGTTACAGTTATTGTGCACTGCACTTAGAGTCATTTCCAGAAACATGCATACCAAGTTAGAAGTCATTTGGTCCTACAGTGACAAAGTTAGGCTCCGGACAAGGCAATCCGGCCGCCGACGCCGCGGACATGGCCGACGCCGCCGTCGTAAAAGTAATCCCTATATGTCGACTTGTCAGGCGACACAAAAACCACAAAACAAGAAGAGTAATTGGCCCTACATCGCTCACCTGATTCTTAGACACAGGAAATGAAAGGTAGAACAGACCACATTGAAGTACAGTACAGTACAGTACTGTACAGTTCAAGCGTTCCAAATATGGGACTTGACTATAAGTGAATAAATAATCTGAACAGGATCCATATAGTTTGAACCACCATATCAGAAATAAATGCAAACACTGCCAAGCGCACTTCCACCCTACCTCATACCCTCATTTTTTCTTAACAACAGTGACATTGACCTTGATTACAGACACATGCGGAGCAATCATGTGTAGCATCTTGATATAAGCAACCCACACACTAAGACTGGTGTAAAAAGATTAAAGCAAACTAATGTTATTATGTGGAAACTGAATTTCTACTTTTAAGAAATCCCAAGTTGTGTCTTAATAAAAGCTACCCACATAAAAGGTTTGGTGTCAGTAGGTGACAGCTTACTCAAGTAATTACGTGGAACCTACATTTCTAATTTTACCAACAGTGACGTTGACTTTGATCACAGACATCTGGTTAGCAATCGTGAGTTGCGTCTGGATCTAAGCTACCCGTACACAAATAGACCAAAGAAACTCAAGTTAATAAGGAGAAACTAAATTTCTATTTTTAGGCAACAGTGACGTTGACCTTGATCAAACACATCTAGGTAGCAATCCCAAGCTGCATCTTGATATGTTATCCATATTCCAAGTTTGGAGTCAATTGGCAAAAGCAAACTCAAGTCATTAATCAGTAACTAATTTCTATTTTTAGCAACAGTGACCTTGACCATGATCACAGACAACGGGGTAGCAATTCCAAGCTGCCTCTTGATATAAGCTACCCATATACCAAGTTTGGAAACAATAGGCCTAAGCGAACTTAAGTTATTAAGTGGAAACTAAATTTCTATTTTTAGCAACACAGTAACCTTGATCATAGACATCTGGTTAGCAATCCCAAGCTTCCTTTTGATATAAGCTACCCATACATTCAGTTTGGAGTCAATAGGCCAAAGCAAACTCAAGTAATTGAGCAGAAACTGACCAAGACATAGCCCCTTTGAACAAGTTTTGTAGACATTAGTGCCAGGGTGCTTCAGGATAAATTAGTTAAAATCCGTTCGGTGGTTTCAGAGGAATGGTTGTTTAAAGGAAATTGTTTACGGACGCCGGACAAAGACCTGTCACAATAGCTCACCATGAGTCCATGGCTCAGGTGAGCAAAAATGAAAAGTAGTAAGGATAGGGAGTTTTCCACTTTAACACCAAATTTTTTATTAGTTTCAGTTTTGAATGAGAAAAGTGAAAAAGTATTTTTCCTCCAAGTTTTTAAGTAACTTCTCAGATAGTTTCAAAGTTATGGGACAATTGCATAAGTGAACAAGCAAATTCGTTGAATTTATATCCCCCGCCGAGTACTGGTTATTACTAACACAACAGCTAAAGACAAAGGGCTTTTTTTAGATATTTATCATGGATGGCAAAACTGTGAAAAAAACTTCAGATGGTGAAAAGGGTTGGGCAGCTCATCAGAATACAAAAATGAGACGAAAAGTCTTCAAATTGTTCAAATGAAGAACGCAGTAGATAAACTATAGCAAAATATGTTCGAAGCTGCCTCTTGATATAAGCTACCCATAAACCAAGTTTGGAGACAATAGGCCTAAGCGAACTTAAGTTATTAAGTGGAAACTAAATTTCTATTTTTTGCAACACCGTGACCTTGATCATAGACATCTGGTTAGCAATTCCAAGCTTCCTTTTGATATAAGCTACCCATACATTCAGTTTGGAGTCAATAGGCCAAAGCAAACTCAAGTAATTGAGCAGAAACTAAGCAAGACATAGCCCCTTTGAACAAGTTTTGTAGACATTAGTGCCAGGGGTTTGGAGTCAATAGGCCAAAGCAAACTCAAGTAATTGAGCAGAAACTAAGCAAGACATAGCCCCTTTGAACAAGTTTTGTAGACATTAGTGCCAGGGTGCTTCAGGACAAATTTGGTTAAAATCCGTTCAGTGGTTTCAGAGGAACGGTTGTTTAAAGGAAATTGTTTACGGACGCCGTACAAAGACCTGTCACAATAGCTCACCATGAGTCCATGGCTCAGGTGAGCAAAAATGAAAAGTAGTAAGGATAGGGACTTTTCACTTTAACACCAAATTTTTTATTAGTTTCAGTTTTGAATGAGAAAAATGAAAAAGTACTTTTTCTCCAAGTTTTAAAGTAACTTCTCAGGTAGTTTCAAAGTTATGGGACAATTGCATAAGTGAACAAGCAAATTCGTTGAATTTATATCCCCCGCCGAGTATTGGTTATTACTAACACAACAGCTGAAGACATAGGGCTTTATTTAGAAATTTATCATGGATGGCAAAACAGTGAAAACAAAACTTCAGATGGTGAAAAGGGTTGGGCAGCTCACCAGAATATAAAAATGAGACGAAGTCTTCAAGTTGTTCAACTTGAAGAACAGAACGCAGTAGATAAAATATAGCACGGTATTTAATTGATGTCCATGCAGAAGTTGCAAAGAAGTAGCACGGAAACGAATACTACTCTATATTCATAGTGCATAACTTATCAAAGGCCCATAACTCTGTGTTAAACGGTCAGACCAGAAAAAGACAACAATATGGGCATATTATCTTGGTATTGCTGGTTTCCATAGTTTCCTGCAGAGAAATAGCAAGGAAACAAATACTACTGCTCTATATGCATAATGCATAAGTTATCAAAGAGCCATAACTCTGCGATAAACAGTCTGACCGAGGCAAGACGATGATAAGCGCATCTCTTCTTGGTATTGATGGTTTCAAGAAAGTTTCATTGAATTCCATTCAGTAGTTGCAGAGAAATAGCCCGAAAACAAATATTGCTCTATATGCATAATGCATAAGTTAGCAAAGGGCCAAAACTCTGGTATAGATGGTTTCCAGAAAGTTTCATTAAAATCCATTTAGTAGTTGCAGAGATATAGCATGGAAATGAATACTGCTCTATATGCATAAGTTATCAAAGGGCAATAACTCTGTGTTCAACAGTCTGACCGGAACAAGACGACAATATGCGCATTTTCTCTTGGTATTGATGGTTCTCAGAAAGTTTCATTGAAATCCATCCAGTTATTGCAGAAAAATAGCGTGAAAACGAATACTGCTCTATATGTATAATGCATAAGTTATCAAAGGGCAATAACTCTGTGTTAAAGAGTCTGACTGGAACAAGACAACAATATGCGCATCTCCTCTTGGTATTGATAGTTCTCATAAATATTCAATGAAATCCATCCGCTAGCTACAGAGAAATAGCGCAGAAACGAATACTGCTCTACATGAATTATGCATAGGTTAACAAAGGGCAATAACTCTGTGATAAATGGTCAGACCGAAACAAGACGACGATATGCGCATCTCCTCTTGGTATAGATGGTTACAATTAAGTTTCATTGAAATCCATTCAGTAGTTGCAGAGAAATAGCGCAGAAAGCAATACTGCTCTATATACATAATGCATAGGTTATCAAAGGCCCACAACTCTGTGTTAAATGGTCTGACCGGAATAAGACAACGATATGCGCATCTCCTCTTGGTACTGATGGTTCCCACAAAGTTCCGTTGAAATCCATCCAGTGGTTGCAGAGAAATAGCGCGGAAACGAAATTCGGACGGACAGCGTGACGACGTGACAGCGTGACACTGTGACGGACGGTCAACGCCAAAACAATATCCCCCTCCCGATTTCATCGGCGGGGGATAAAAAGGGGCATACCTTAAAAAATATTGATAGAAGAGCTATGGGTCTTTAAGGTAATAACATAATTATGAGCCAAATGCATATTTTGCATAATGCAAATTTTAGTGAAAATGGGTCAAACTTTTTAGAATATTGGTAGCAGAGTTATAGGTCTTTTTAGAAATGGTGTTGATTTTGATAGTGAATACATATTCCAAGATTTAAGATGAGACCTCAAGTAGTTTCAAAGTTAAGGACCAAAGTGTATATTATGTTTAAACAATGCCGATGCCAGGGTGAGTAGGATAGCTCCTTTATTCTTCGAATATCTGAGCTAAAACAGCAATCTACTTCACAGAGCTGTCGTTCCTTACACTCACATTACACCACTGCGAAAGGCTCAAAGTCAAGATTTTTTACACAATCTAAGCAACTTCGTTGTATAACGTCATAATTGTAATTCTGAAAGCCCATGGTATAACAAATGAAGGAAATCTTCACTATCTTTCATTAAAACCGAAGAAAACCAAACTATTGTAGATGTAGTTGGTCAACTTTTTTTTGAATTTAATTAAAAGTAGTTGAAAATAGTCCCAGCATATAACAGAGGTGAGTGTATTATGATCCGATAGTGTAAGAGAGTGTTTAAACGGATGGGTACTGCTGATTCTCCCAATCATTACCTCTAAAATACCGGGTTGAGTTCTGAAAGAAAAAGAAACCATAAATCGAAATAAAATTTTGTTCAAGATCCTTCATCATCTTACCGAATTCTTTTTTACCCGAAATTTCTTCTTTAAACACAGCTCTTAGTATATTGTTCTCTTCACCCGACCATATTCGTGTTGTATGTATAGGGCCTGTGGCTACAAAAGAAAAGATGTGTCCATTTTAACATCAGCATTATAAACAAGTATAATTATCTGTGAGCTAATACACACTAATAACACCCCGCTGTGAGAAATAGTACTTTTAAAATGTAATTTACATTTTTCAATAAAGATGCCCTTTGGTTTATGTAATGCACTTAAATAGTGATAAAAATGCCCGTTAGATTGTGTAGCACACCTGTCTAGTTGAGCAAGGAGCATAAAATCGCTTTACACAATATCGGACTACAGGATAAAGCAATATGCAAAATATCAGGCTGCTGCATGTTATAGTCGCTTAGCAAACTACGACGGAAATTTTGTTACGGACGGGCGGAAGAAGGGTAAAACAGTATACCCCTCTCTTCTTCAAAGCGGGGGTATAATTACAACAAGATCATTTACAAACTTATTGATAATCGTGTCCTATTCATAGCAGTACATGGCCCCATCCTATGATGTACAGAGCCCCAGCAATATCTTAAAAAGTTTATAAACATGTTTTTTAAGTAAGTCTAATGAGCTTCGGCCGATATCCCCACAGTTCGGTTTCGGCGGTAGTTATCGTTTTTGCCCGGTGAAAAATGTAATTTTAATTTTATAATAGCAAAATAACACTTAACAAGAGACAGTCGAAGACGGGTGATGCTACTCGAATGGGTACTTTTTCACAAAATCAGTTATTTGTATTGAGGTGAATTTTGAAAAAAAAGTGTAGAGCTATGAAATCAGATAAATTTAAAATCCAACTATAAATTAACAAAGTTATGGACCGGAAATGACTTAGGTTCAAGGACATGCTGTGACCTTGACCTTCAAGGAAGCGACCCAAATGTTGTGTGACACGTGGCCTCGATATGGTAAACAATTCTGTGAAATAATTTTCAAATCCAACTATAAATAACAGAATAATAGACAGGCCACGATGTTGCTTCAAGGTCATGCTGTGACATTGACCTTCAAGGTAGCGACCAATTGTTGCGCGACAAATCGTCTCATTTTGGTGATTATTTCTGAGATATAATTTTAAAATCCGACTACAAATAAAACAGTTATGGGCAGGAAACGATGTTGCTTCAAGGTCATGCTGTGACCTTGACCTTCAAGGTAGCAACCCAATACTGCGCGCAAATATCGTCTCATTATGGTGACATTTCTGTGAATTAATTTAAAAATCCGACTAACAAATAAAAAAGTTATGGGCCGGACACGATTTTGGTGCAAGGTCATGCTGTGACCTTGACCTTCAAGGTTACGACCCAAATGCTGCGCTCGACACATCGTGTCATTATAGTGATCATTTCTGTTAAAAAAAATTTAAAATCCGACTTCAAATTAGAAAGTTTTGGGCCGGACACAATTTTGGTGCAAGGTGATGCTGTGACCATCATCTTCAAGGTAGCGACCCAAGTGCTGAGTCGTTGTCTCATAATGGTGATCATTTCTGAGAAATAATTTTTAAAATACCACTTCAAATAAAAAAAGTTATGGACCGGACACGATTTTGGTGCAAGGTTTTTCTGTGACCTTGACCTTGAAGGTAGCGCATCAAGTGTTGCGCGCGGCACGTCGTCTCATTATTGTGATCATTTCTGTTAAAAAAAATTAAAATCCGACTTCAAATAAAAAAGTTTAGAGCAGGACACGATTTTGGTGCAAGGACATGTTGTGACCTTTACCTTCAAGCTAGCGCCCAAGTGTTGAGTCGTTGTCTCATAATGGTGATCATTTCTGAGAAATAATTTTTAAAATCCCACTTCAAATAAAAAAGTTATGGACCGGACACGATTTTGGTGCAAGGTTTTTCTGTGACCTTGACCTTGAAGGTAGCGCATCAAGTGTTGCGCGCGGCACGTCGTCTCATTATTGTAATTATTTCTGTTAAAAAAATTAAAATCCGACTTCAAATAAAAAAGTTAAGAGCAGGACACGATTTTGGTGCAAGTACATGCTGTGACTATTACCTTCAAGCTAGCGCCCAAGTGTTGCACGCGACACGTCGTCTTATTATGATCATTTCTGTGAAAAAAATGTTAAAATCCGGCTACAAATAAAAAAGTTATGGGCCGGACACGATTTTGGTCATGGTATTGCTGTGACCTTGACCTTCAAGGAAGCGATCCAAGTGTTGCGCGCCACACGTCGTCTCATTATAGTGATCATTTCTGTGAAATAATTTAAAAATCCGATTACAAATAAAAAAGTTATGGGCCGGACACGATTTTGGTGCAAGGAATGCTGTGGCCTTGACCTTCAAAGTAGCGATATAAGTATTACGCGCGACACGTCCTCTCATTATGGTTTTCATTTCTATGATATAATTTTAAAATCCGACTTCAAATAAAAAAGTTATGGGCCGGACATGATTTTGGTGCAAGGTCATGCTGTGACCTTGACCTTCAAAGTAGCGATCCAAGTTTAGCGTGCGACACGTCCTCTCATTATGGTTTTCATTTCTGTGATATAATTTTAAAATCCGACTTCAAATTAAAAAGTTATGGGCCGGACACGATTTTGGTGCAAGGTCATGTTGTGACCTTGACCTTCAAGGTAGCGACCTAATGAGGCGCGCGACACGTCGACTCATTATGGTGACCATTTCTGTGAAATAATTAAAAAACCCGACTTCAAATAAAAAATTATGGGCCGGACACGATTTTGGTGCAAGGTCATGCTGTGACCTGACCTTCAAGGTATCGACCCAAATGTTGCGCACGACACGTCGTCTCATTATGGTGATCATTTCTGTGACAAAATTTCAAAATCCGACTTCAAATAAAAAAGTTATGGGTCGGACACAAATCGGGACGTACGCAAAGACTGACGGAAGGACGGACAACCGGCGACTATAAGTTCACTCGATTTTCTTTGTGGAGCATAATAAATTGTTAATGTTTAGGGGAAAAGTTAAAATGGTTCAAAATATGCTTTAGATGACAAACATTTCGACATATATCATGTTAAGAAAATAATTTTAAACAAGAGCTGTCATTTGAAATTGACATATGCCCCCGAAATGCAGTACGAAACAAGATGTTTTTTGAGAAAAACGCATGTCTCCCCCCGCTGCGCCATGACCCCTGCGCCATGACCCCTGCGAGCTTGACCTTTGACCTACTGACCCCAAAATCAATAGGAGTCATCTACTCAATAAGGACATCCATCGTATGAAGTTTGAAGGCTCTGGGTAAAGTAGAACTCCTGTTATTGATTGGAAACGGTTTTCACTCTTCAGGCCCCTGTGACCTTGACCTTTGACCTACTGACCCCATAATCAATAGGGTTCTTCTTCTCAATAAGGGCTATCACCCTATGAAGTTTGAAGGCTCTGGGTCAAACGGTACTCCAGTTATTGAGCGGAAATGGTTTTTACTCTTCATGCTCCTGTGACTTTGACCTACTGACCGACCCCTAATCAATAGGGTTCTTCTACTCTATAATGGCTAACAACCTATGATGTTTGAAGTCCCTGGGTCAAAAAGTACTCAAGTTATTGAGCAGAAACGGTTTCCACTTCGGGGCCCTGTGACCTTGACCTTTGACCTACTGACACCAAAATCAATAGGGTTTTTCTACTCAAAAATCGCTATCACCGTATAAAGTTTGAAGGCTCTGGGTCAAAGGGTACTCGAGTTATTGAGCGGAAACGGTTTTCACTCTTCGGGTCACTGTGACCTTGACCTTTGACCTACCGACCCCATAATCAATAGGGTTCTTCTACTCAATAAGGGCTATCACCCTATGACGTTTGAAGGCTCTGGGTCAAAGGGTACTCGAGTTATTGAGCGGAAACGGTTTTCACTCTTCGGGCCCCTATGACCTTGACCTTTGACCTACCGACCCCAAAATTAATAGGGTTCTTCTACTCAATAAGGGCTATCACCCTATAAAGTTTGAAGGCTCTGGTCAAAGGGTTCTCAAGTTATTGAGCGGATACAAAGTGTGACGGACGGTTGGGAACGGCGCGAACATCCTTAAATGATGTAAACAGCTTTTTAGCGGTCTCGAGAAAATGAAATATGACATAAAAACCAGGTTGTAGACGGTCATAAACCACTGTAAATTTTGACATGAACAATATTGAAGCATATTACAAACTTAGAAAAAGTAAAAAATTACATTTATGAACATTTTTTTAACTTTATGAGATTGTGAGTTACCCCACCCACCCACCACCCTTCAAAACATAAGAAAGAACTTTCTGCTACAATGATGCCAGCCAAAAGTGGGGTTGGAAAATCCAGAAGAGAGTCGATTAATCAGTCGTTGAATGAAAAAGCTTCTAAAGTAGCCGAAACTGCAGGTGAATCAGAAGCTGGGAGTGCCAAACATCTTATAGATTCTGGCCATCTGGAGAAAGAGTTTGACAAGTTTAGGTCAGAAATTGTAACTTTGTTTAAGGAATTTGACCAAAAAATCGACAAAAAGTTGGACTCAATTGATAAGAAATTTTCAGAAGCTTTCGATAACCTTAAAAAGGAAATGGGTTCTTTGAAAGTTGAGGTCCAGGAGACAAAAACAGATATTAGTAATCTGAAAGTGAAATCAAGAGAGTTAGAAGCCAGTATCACCTACATGGTAGAGGAAATAGAAGAAGAAAAGTCCAAAGTGTCCGACAGATTTGACAAATTTAAAAGTAAATTAGAAGAGATGAATGTAAGTCTTTTGCAAAAAGAGAAGCACGATAGACACTACAATTTACTCTTCTATGGTTTCGAAGAAACACCAGGCGAAAATCTAGAGTTATTAATGAAGACCTTCTTTAAAGACAAGTTGAAAATAGACGAAGCAAAAGTGAAAGCGATGAATTTTGCAAACTATCATAGATTGCCAGGAGATCCAGCAAAAGGGCCAAAGCCGATTATCGTAAAATTTCTTTCTATCCCAGATAGAGAACTGGTATTCTCTAAATCATTTAGCCCAGTATTAAGAGATGAAAAGAAACGTATTCTTTCTGATCTTCCCGTTATCATGAAACGCGAGAGAGGAAGACTTGCACAGGCAGCATACGACATAAGGAAGAATGAACAATTAAAAACAAGGATAGTTGAAAAAGGACTAACTGTGACACTTGAAGTCAGAAAGGACACAACCGAAGAATGGAAAAATAGAGACATATAAGTAAAAGCTATTATTTCCTGCATGAGTGACACTGAATCAAATATTTAAAATTGATGAAACTCAAATATAAACACTAAAATTAATATACTACAGTGTAGTGGTTGAAAATATATTTTCTCCGATAGAATTATTTAATTTCTGAAACATCTATTTTCTACAAAATAGTAAGTTCCAAACAGTATACATATCATTGGATGTGATTTTATAAGTTTCAGTTAATATAGTTTCAACCACTAGGTTGGTCAGTATATGAGGGTGAGCATTTCAGAATTAATCAGTTTTCACGGTCACTCCTTGTTGGACTGTTTTGTAATATTGTGGATGTTCATTCGCAGGCAGTGACGTATATTTAATAGAGTATAACATAGACAAATACTAAAAAGCCTGCTTTACTAAATCTAAAATAAAAACAAACTGGTATGGCACTTTCCACATACAAAAATGCTTATAAAACTTATATTTTGTGATGTTTGACACATGTATACTTAATCCCTTTAACCCTTTCCTCCATAGGCACACCTTTATTGTGTGGGCGAATGGTGTAGATCCGGATCAGCTGGCACATATGTGCCATCTACCCCGGATCTGCACTGTTAGCTTTTTAATTTGTTAAACTATTTCTGACCATAATAGGACCGGTGCAGATCCTGATCGGATGGCATAGATGTGCCGGCTGATCAGGATCCGTGCTGGTCGCACATGCGTAAAAATGCATATATAAGGAAGAAGGGGTTAAATGTCTATTTTTCCTTTTATTCAAGAAAAGACTTGGAGTGTTTTGCCTTTTTAAACTTATATTTTTGTGAAGTATGACACATGTACACTAAATCCCATGAACCCTTTCCTCCATATGCACACCTTTATTGTGTGGGCGAATGGTGTAGATCCGGATCAGCTGGCAAATCTGTGCCATTTGCCCCGGATCTACACTTTCAGTTTTTTGGTTTCAGTTTTTTTATTTGTTAAGCTATTTCTGCCCATAATAGGACACGTGCAGATCCTGATCAGATGGCATGGATGTGCCGGCTGATCGGGATCTGTGCTGGTCGCACATGCGTAAAAATGCATATATAGGAAAGAAGGGGTTAAATGTCTATTTTTCCTTTTATTCAAGAAAAGACTTGGAGTTGTTTTGCCTTTTAAACAGAATGTTTTTTCTATTTTGCTTATTATTGTCAAATTCATTTAACAACATACTAGACAAAATACAGATAAATGTCCAAAAAGGAAATAAAAAGATCTACTCACTAAGAGAATTTAGACAATTTTAACTTGACACTGATCATCAGGCTTTCAAAAACATTGCAAACTATTCAATGTTGAAATTCATATGATATAACATAGAAAACAGGAATATATTTGTGATAAAAACATGTTTTGTTGATGATAAAGATTATAAAACTAAATACTTACAAGGATCTGAAAAACAAATGTGACACTGGTACTTTTGTTTACATCCTCATGATCTTTGACCCAATTTCCAAAATTTTGTGATGATTTTCACGACAGCGAAATGTGCGCTTCATTCATTGTATTCTTAAATATGAGTACAAAGAAAGAAATCAAGCACTTTCGCTACCATTTTTACTTGTGCGATTTTTATCCAGATCACTCCTTATTCCTTCAAAACGATAATTAAATTTCCATGTTGTTTTGTTTAAGGGGCAGGGGATAGTTTCGCACTTTGGTCCCGGTCGATTTTCTAAGTATTTGGGGTAGCCGTGAATAAAATGCATTAAAATCATTGTTTGAATTAAAGATGACATATTCTTTTATAATATTGTATAGTATATGAAATGTGAAATCTGATCACAGTGGCTCAAATGCATTGATGCTAGCTTTGCATGTTCTGAGTTGAACAGTTGCCGGATGAAAACGCATTCGGCCGGGCTGAATTTGAGAATAATTTGGGGGTGAGGTATTTCAATGTCAAATGCTGAAAAATCGAAACGGGTGGGAGACACTTTCCAGCTGCTTGGGAGATTAGGGACACATAAAATATTAGCATGAAAGGGGTTTTATTTGAAAAGTCATTGCAGGAAATATTTTGCAGGTTCTCAAATATGTAGAATTTCGGCCAAATTTGCATTGGAAAATCGGGACTTGGGGTGACTTTAAATGCCTGTGTAGATCAAATGACTGGTTCGGTGGAACAGTTGGTTGTGTTTTGTAAAAAGCTAGACCCCTGCAACACAGAAAGTACAACAACACAATTTTAGCTGTGCAAAGTTTTTATTTTCGGTCAATGTAAGCTTGCACGGGGTCCCAGACTCTGGCGGAAGCCTCGGAAACTGTCCCCTGCGCCCTTAAGGCAAAACTGAATATTTTTATTCTGCGAAAGTTGACTTTGAAAACATGGAAATTAAATATCTGGACTTGGTTTGAATAAGAATCAATGAGTTTTCCTTGTTTAGAAAGGGATATAGTGCACTTGGTGACTTGTGAAAGGGATATAGTGCACTTGTGCCCAGGAGAGTAATTTTCTTGTTACTTTCCTTTAAAATGTATAGATGTCAAACTAGCGCTATCGATCGTGGTTGGCTTGCAATACATGTTGAGAGTTGTTTGTTGAGTCAGGAATAGATGAAATTCAGAAAAGAAGAGCTTTTTATGCAATTTCAGGGTAAGACAAAAAATCTTAAGGCAAAACTGAATATTTTTATTCTGCGAAAGTTGACTTTGAAAACATGGAAATTAAATATCTGGACTTGGTTTGAATAAGAATCAATGAGTTTTCCTTGTTTAGAAAGGGATATAGTGCACTTGGTGACTTGTGAAAGGGATATAGTGCACTTGTGCCCAGGAGAGTAATTTTCTTGTTACTTTCCTTTAAAATGTATAGATGTCAAACTAGCGCTATCGATCGTGGTTGGCTTGCAATACATGTTTGGAGTTGTTTGTTGAGTCAGGAATAGATGAAATTCAGAAAAGAAGAGCTTTTTATGCAATTTCAGGGTAAGACAAAAAATCTTAAGGCAAAACTGAATATTTTTATTCTGCGAAAGTTGACTTTGAAAACATGGAAATTAAATATCTGGACTTGGTTTGAATAAGAATCAATGAGTTTTCCTTGTTTAGAAAGGGATATAGTGCACTTGGTGACTTGTGAAAGGGATATAGTGCACTTGTGCCCAGGAGAGTAATTTTCTTGTTACTTTCCTTTAAAATGTATAGATGTCAAACTAGCGCTATCGATCGTGGTTGGCTTGCAATACATGTTTAGAGTTGTTTGTTGAGTCAGGAATAGATGAAATTCAGAAAAGAAGAGCTTTTTATGCAATTTCAGGGTAAGACAAAAAATCTTAAGGCAAAACTGAATATTTTTATTCTGCGAAAGTTGACTTTGAAAACATGGAAATTAAATATCTGGACTTGGTTTGAATAAGAATCAATGAGTTTTCCTTGTTTAGAAAGGGATATAGTGCACTTGGTGACTTGTGAAAGGGATATAGTGCACTTGTGCCCAGGAGAGTAATTTTCTTGTTACTTTCCTTTAAAATGTATAGATGTCAAACTAGCGCTATCGATCGTGGTTGGCTTGCAATACATGTTTAGAGTTGTTTGTTGAGTCAGGAATAGATGAAATTCAGAAAAGAAGAGCTTTTTATGCAATTTCAGGGTAAGACAAAAAATCTTAAAGAGGCAGGGGATAGTTTCGCACTTTGGTCCCGGTCGATTTTCTAAGTATTTGGGGTAGCCGTGAATAAAATGCATTAAAATCATTGTTTGAATTGAAGATGACATATTCTTTTATAATATTGTATAGTATATGAAATGTGAAATCTGATCACAGTGGCTCAAATGCATTGATGCTAGCTTTGCATGTTCTGAGTTGAACAGTTGCCGGATGAAAACGCATTCGGCCGGGCTGAATTTGAGAATAATTTGGGGGTGAGGTATTTCAATGTCAAATGCTGAAAAATCGAAACGGGTGGGAGACACTTTCCAGCTGCTTGGGAGATTAGGGACACATAAAATATTAGCATGAAAGGGGTTTTATTTGAAAAGTCATTGCAGGAAATATTTTGCAGGTTCTCAAATATGTAGAATTTCGGCCAAATTTTCATTGGAAAATCGGGACTTGGGGTGACTTTAAATGCCTGTGTAGATCAAATGACTGGTTCGGTGGAACAGTTGGTTGTGTTTTGTAAAAAGCTAGACCCCTGCAACACAGAAAGTACAACAACACAATTTTAGCTGTGCAAAGTTTTTATTTTCGGTCAATGTAAGCTTGCACGGGGTCCCAGACTCTGGCGGAAGCCTCGGAAACTGTCCCCTGCGCCCTTTTACATTTTCCATTACACGGTAAATCATACACCTATACAACCGTGAAATTTACAAATAGGTTTCATACCACAATTGATAACACGCTATATAGTCAAGCGACTCATAATGCAAACTTGTAGACACTATGGAGTTTAGATCAGCGTACACTAAATAAAAGCTGCTTCCTGGTTGGTTAAAAAAAAAGTTAGGTGAAACCCGCAAGACTCTATAGAAACATTAGCTGATTGGCCAATATAGCTAAAGAAAAAATAAAACTCATTCTAAAAAATAGAAATTGTGTATTTCTGCAGCTGTTGGAACCAAAAATCATTATCCAAAACATTTTGGATAAGAAAAAAATTACTTTTAAAATAATGCCTATAAACAGGTTAGCCACAAGTAAATTTAGTCAATAGGCAAGGGTGGTAGTCTTCAAAGTGAAATTTGAGGTAGAAACCTACGGTCATGGTGGTATTTCATCTATGTTTTTATGTAGATTTATATTCAAACTTCATCAGAAGACCATGCCTGATATTGTCTACGAATAAATAAATCAAGGAGACTCCCAAGACTCTATATAGAACATATAGGGAAACGCAATAGTGTACGCTGACCTTTATACGTACACGTAGTTAGAGGTATATATTATTTTTGTTCCATGAATATTGTGGTTTATTAGAATAGGAGCGTGTTATTTTCTATTATCAGTAATCGGTAATAGTGCCACTTAGTAGTAATCACAAACATATCTGAAATTATATACTTGGAGGAGTTTGAAAGCGTGACTTTTTGAGGCGGGAGGAGGTTGCGTTTCTAAATTTCTTCAAATATATATTATATGGTAAAATAGATTAGAAACGCAACTTTTTTAGTCACGGGACGTGTTCTTGTGTTTGGGGAGGTTGCGTTGCTGATTTGTTTGGGTATATATATAAATTATTTTTTTTTCTAAATATTAAATGGTTATCTGTCGTAACTAGTATTTCTGAAAAATTTTATGTTTTTTGAGTATTTTGTCCTAGCATTGATGTTACTGTTTTTCTTAATTATTACATGTTGTTTGTTTTAAAATGTTCTTTTGTTCTTCAGTAGTGCTATATTTTCGAAATTACCGGTAACCAGTAAACATCTTTTAAGTAATACGTCGATTTTTTTTCTTTTTCCTTTTCTCTCACGTCAATTGTTTTGTGATTTTTTTTCTGGACGTGGGTCTCTTAAACATGCTTCATCATAGTTTAATTTGGCATTTCATTAAATGATACGCGTTTTAAAAATCTGTTTTGCACTTTTTTCGAGATCATCTGTTTACACATAGCAAACGATAGATTGAGAATATATGGCGGTGTGGTACTGTCATAATGTTTCTTGTGTCTTTCGAACTTGCACATTCTATTATATTTTAATTTATACCAAATTTATAATCATAACACAATTTCTTCTTCCTAATGGCTGACTCAGTAACAATATTTTCTCAGAATTGTCAGGGGTTATGTGACATGCAAAAAAGAAGAGATCTGTTTCATTATCTACGTAAAAAAGGGTATAATATTATTTGTTTACAAGACGTGCATTTGACCAATCAGTTATATTCATATGTAAAAGCAGAGTGGGGCAACGAATTTTATTTAAACCCTTATACAAACAATAGTAGAGGAGTAATTATACTTTTCCAAAATAATTTCGAATATAAAGTAGAAGAAGTATATAAAGACAATAGTGGTAATTATTTAATAATCAACGTTTTGATAAACAATCATCAAACAACTTTAGCGAGTATATATGGTCCAAATGATGATAATCCTGCTTTTTTTTGAAAAATTATATAATCAAATTTTAGACATTAATAATGAAAACATAATTTTATGCGGTGATTGGAACCTAGTTATGTATCCGCTTTTAGATTATGAAAACTATTCTAATGTAAATAACCCGCGTGCACGTCAAACAGTAATTCGAATAAAAGAAGTTGAAAACTATGTTGATATTTGGCGACAGATGAACGAAAATAAACGAGGATTTACATGGCGTAGATTAAACCCTAGTCGAAAACAATCACGTCTAGATTATTTTCTTATTAGTTCAAGTTTGGTTAACTTTGCTACAAATTCTAGTATAGTACCAGGATACCGATCAGACCATTCGGGTATATGTTTGACACTCCAATTTTCAAAAAATGATAGAGGTAAAGGCTATCGGAAATTTAACAACTCGTTACTTAAAGATGACAACTATATATCACTTTTTAAAACAGTACTAAATAATCTTTTAAATTTACATAAAACTAATCAGAATGTCAATAATGATAGCTATGAAAACATTATTTTAGATATTAATGATCAGTTGTTTTTGGAAACTTTTTTAGTAACTTTAAGGGGCGAAACTATAAAATTCAGTTCACATAAAAAGAAAATGGAACAATTAGAAGAAAACAAACTTGAGAAAGAGATAAGTATATTAGAAAACAATATTTCAAAAAATTTAGACACCGTACATGAATCAATATTTGAAGAATTAAATAAAAAGAAAACTGATTTATATACTCTAAGGAAAAAAGTTATAGAAGGAGTTATGTTACGTTCTAAATGCAGGTACGAAAACCTTGGAGAAAAACCTACAAAATATTTTTTACAACTTGAAAAAAGAAATTTTACAAATAAAACTATTACTAAACTGATAGACGAAAACAATAGAGAGTATACACATACAAAAGATATTCTAAATTATCAGATGTCATATTATGCCAAACTATTTCAAACTGATTTGGAAATATCCCAAGAACCTATTGAAAGCATAATTGGAGTAAATGAAAATGCACTTTCCGAAATAGAATGTAATTCTTCAGAAGGTGAAATTACTTTAAATGAATTACAAGAAGCACTTAATAACATGAGAAATGATAAAAGTCCGGGTTTAGACGGGTATACCGCAGAATTTTTTAAATTCTTTTGGGGTTATTTGTCACATTTTATACTAAATTCACTGAATTATGCATATAGAAATAGCCGCTTATCCGTTACGCAAACTCAAGGTGTTATAACTTGTCTACCAAAACCAAATAAAAATAGAATGTTTTTAAAAAATTGGAGACCGATTTCTTTGTTAAACGTGATTTATAAATTAGCATCAAGTGTTATTGCAAATCGAATGAAGAAAAGTTTAAATAAGATTATAAGTAACGACCAAAAAGGATTTATAGCGGGTAGGTTTATTGGAGAAAACATCAGACTTATTTATGACATTCTTTTTGAAGCTAAAACTCAAAATATACCAGGTCTATTGCTGTCTATCGATTTCCAGCAGGCTTTTGATTCTATTTCTTGGAAATTTATACATAAAGTTCTCGATTATTATAATTTTGGACCTTCCTTTAAAAGGTGGATTTCTTTATTTCAGAAGGGATCTGAGTCTTGTATTTTACAAAATGGTCATTTATCAGATTTTATTAAAATTGGTCGAGGCTGTAGACAAGGTGATCCAATATCACCTTATCTTTTTATTTTAAGTGTAGAAATTCTCGGTTCCATGATAAAAAATAATAACAATATAACGGGTATTCGAGTTTACCACAAAGAACACAAACTCAGTCAATACGCTGATGATACTCAATTATTTTTAGATGGCACGGAAAAATCATTACGTTCCTGTTTACAAACTCTAGAGAAGTTTCATAAAATGTCAGGTTTAAAAATTAATAATGAAAAAACAAAAGCATATTGGATAGGCTCAACTAGAAATTCATTAAACACATTATGTGACGATTACGCGTTAGATTGGTCACAAACACCTTTAAAAATTCTTGGCGTTAATTTTTCAGCAGAACTGTCCGATATATGGGTATTAAATGGACCCGACATCTTAATTAAATGTGAAAAATTAATTAAAACATGGTCAAAAAGAAATCTTACACTTATTGGAAAAATTACAGTTGTCAAGTCTTTGGTTCTCTCAAAATTTGTTCATCTTTTTATAGCACTTCCAAATCCTCCAACAGAAATAATAAAGCAATTGGAACAAATGTGTTTTAAATTTATATGGAGTAATGGGCCCGATAGAATTAAACGAAATTTACTAACAAAAGACACAGAACACGGCGGTTTAGGAATGTTCGATATTAAGAATTTTATTAATGCCCTAAAAATAAGTTGGTTGAGAAGGTTACTGTTAAATAATTGTGATAGTTGGGAAAGTCTGGCATTATTTAATTTACAACATTTATTGAACTTAGGATCAAATTTTTCAATTGAATTATCAAATACTCTTTCCAACCCGTTCTGGAAAAACGTACTAAGCAGTTGGCACTTAATGTGTAGCAATGTACACATTAATGATTTAAATCAAATGCTTTTTTCTCCATTATGGAAAAATAACAAAATGGTAAACGGTTCACTGTATTTTGATAGTTGGTACAAAAAAAATGTTATTAATGTTATCGACCTCTACGGGGAAGATGGTCTTTTGTTAACATTTGAACAATTAAAAGAACGTTACAGAATTCAAGGCACCTTTTTAGATTATTATCGAGTTTTAAATAATATACCATTAGAATGGAGACAGAAAATTTCTAACAACACCGAAAATACTACGAATGTAAAAATAAACATGTGTACTAATGCCTATATTGCGATTCTTCTTAAAAATAACACGGGTTCAAAATTATTTTATGAACATTTGAGAGTTTCAAATGAACCAGATAAGTTAGACAAATGGAACCATTTATTATTAAATTTAAACGAAAACAATTGTAAACAGATATTTGCTAACTTAAAAACTATAAAAGAAATTAAACTTCAAAATTTTCAATTTAAAATAAACAACAAAATTTTGGTTACAAAAACTTTTCTATTTAAGATAAATAAACTAACAGACGAATTGTGTTCCTATTGTAATCAAACTAGGGAAACCATTGAACATCTCTTCTTAGAATGTCCGATTATACATCTATTTCTAACGAGAATTCAAAAATGGCTTGCAGAACAATGTAGGATAGATTTTTCTTTGAACAACAGACATTTTATTTTCTCTTTTCAGGAAAACAATTGTATTGGAAATTATTTATCTGTTCTCGTTAAATACTACATTTATAAGTCAAAATTTAGAGAAAATTGTGATTCACATCTTTCTATTCAATTTTTTAAGACATATTTAAAACAAAAACTAGAGTCAAAATACTATATTGCAATTTTACAAGGAAAACAAGAAACTTTCAATAAAAATTTCGGAACAGTTTACAGGATAGTTAAAGAATCATAACAATTATTATCCTGACAAAACACTGAGAAAAATCTAATTTTTGTATTTCCGAATAACCGTTTTTAATCACATCTAGATACACAAATTATTCAAACTTTAAAAATTCATACAGAATGTGCAAGGTTCGCTAAGTTCAGAGTCGTTTTATATACGTTAAATATACTGTTTTCTGAGGCCACCTTACATTATATCCTTACAAGTATTATATCTCATAATGTCTTAAAATTGCTATAATTGCATCTAAAAAATAACATGTTATATGTATTGTATTTAACTTTACTGTGAATTTGTATAATGCATACTTGCAATAAAAGGGGTTACCCGGATAGGGGCCTCAAACTAAAAAAAAAAAAAAAAAGGTGTGACGGACGGACAGACGGACAGACGACCAGACAGCCAGACGGATAGACGGACTGGGCAAAAACAATATGTCTCCCCCAGAGGGGGGAGACATAATCAAATTGATATACATATGTGATGAAAAAATATGCCTGTGGAAGAAATGAATTATACTGCATGCATATAACGTGAAAGATGAAAATGATCATTTGTTTAAAGTCTGTAGTAAATATCTCAAGTAAAAAACAAGTAATAGTTTAATATTACATTTTTTTAGAAAATTTTAAGATTAAATAGAAGATTATCCTGGAAATATGATTATAAGAGTTATGGACCTTACATTTGATGTGGGTAATAAAAGGAAATAATATGTGAGTGATAATAAGGAACTTATATTTAAAGTTTGAAGTTAATCCCTCACTAAATATAGAAGTTCATCAAACCAAATAAGTAAGGGCCCATAACTCTGTTAAAAGTAATCCAAGTCGAAAATCCTGAGGATATGCACAACAAGACTAGGGGACAAACATTTCTGTGAAATTTCAATGAAATCCTCTAAAAGGTTTTGGAAAAGGAGTGTAGACAATCTTTTTATAAGAAGAAATAGTACAATAACTAAGGGGCCATAACCTGGCAAAAATAATTTAAACAGAAACTGCTGATGTTGTACATAAGACTTTGTTTACAAGAATTCCTGTAAAATTTATATACAATCCGCCAAGAGGTTCTGGAGATTAGGTGTCATAGATTTTTATATAGAAGTTATAGTAGAAAATGACCAAGGGTCATAACAACAACGAGGCTTGGTGACAAAAAATCCTGTGAAGTTTCAATGAAATCCCAACCCCGGCCCCCCCCCCCCCCCAACGGTTTTGAAGATAAAGCATGGGCAAGATTTTTATATAGAAGTAAGGGTTAGGGTTACGGTTAGGGTTAGTTAAAAAATAAAGGAGCCCATAACTCAACCAAACATAATTTGAAAGATTGTCTTAAAGATGAGTCGTCTTTTGACTAAAATTTAGTCTGAAACGGAAAACACGGCCCTACCCGTTAATTTCTTTTTTACTTTATTTTAAACAGTAAAATTATAATTATCAAGTTTTTATATTTTACTCAGCAATGATTATAAATGATACAAAATTTATGAATAGTTTTTCGATTTACCTACTTTAATTTTTTGAAAAAAGAATGTGACTTCGGCAATTTTGGTTTTTCGAAATTTTAACGGAACACATTTACATTGTAACTATAGTTTTTCACCAATATAATAACTTTTTTTTTAATCACTCATGATATGAATTTTTTTATAAGAACAATTACATCTGCAGTGAATTAATACTTTTTTGCATAGAAATTTTTCAACAACTTCACAAAATAAACTTTTTTGGAAATCATGTACCATTGTATTGTTTCCGATACTCAAAAAGACAAGTCGGGGAATAAAAAATGTGAAAATGCAAAAAGTACACGGTAAAAACTTGTAAATGTGTATTTTAATTAGATAATGCAAATACACAATGTACATCACAAGCAATGCAAGTTTTAGTAAGTATGAAATTTTTCCCATTAGGGGAAGACTTCCGAAAGTGAACATAACTATGCAACTATGGCTTGGGACAACTATTTCCTTAAATGTTTAGTTGGCTATTACTGGTATCATTTAATTTTGCGGGCACAATTTTTTTCGCGCATAAACTTAAAATGACATTTTCGCAGTATTTTAATGAAAATTTGCATGCAGTTAATTGACCATATTTCCGATATGGAACCGAATATTTTGTAAAAATATTTTATTTTGTCTCAAAGATACAGGTCTTCAAAGATGGTCACTAACGGCAGTTTTTGGACATGCCGTCAAAAGAACCGTAACTGAATGTTTTCTGCTGTACCTTTAATGTATTTCGAAAGTTTCGTTTTCTGTTTTGATAATATTGTACAGAATCAAATTCTCTTTCCACTGATGTAACTTTCATGAGTTTTCACCCAAGATTTACGCGTGACGTCGCCGAAAAGCGCCGTTTCGACCTGAAAAATGACGTGGAGTTTTACTAAATTTTCGTCGCATTTTTCGGAATTGCAAAAAATCTGATCAATCAAATTTTGATTTTTTTGCATATTTCGTTTATAAATTTTATTTTGAAAATATTTGACAAATAAAAAAGGGGGGTCACCGACTTCGTTTTTGCGTAATTACGTTCACCTTTACCCCTATCCCCCTAATTTTAACGACACAATAAAACTTTTCCATTTCGCGTCATACTTCAGCACTATAATAATTCCGTTTTCTGTTTTAATAATATTGTACAGAATCAAATTCTCTTTCCACTGATGTAACTTTCATGAGTTTTCACCCAAGATTTACGCGTGACGTCGCCGAAAAGCGCCGTTTCGACCTGAAAAATGACGTGGAGTTTTACTAAATTTTCGTCGCATTTTTCGGAATTGCAAAAAATCTGATCAATAAAATTTTGATTTTTTTTGCATATTTGGTTTTTACATTTTATTTTGAAAATATTTGACAAATAAAAAAGAGGGGTCACCGACTTCGTTTTTGCGTTATTACGTTTACCTTTACCCCTATCCCTTATGCAAACGTTGGCGTAAATCGCATCATAAAAGGAATTTGGCGGCGAACAAATACTATTTATTCTGACAGTATTTAATTTGATTAATATATTCCAGCACAATATGATAATTGTTTTCATTTGGAAAAAAACAACATACATAATACATGATTGAAACTACCGATTCTGCTTCAATCAAGGTCTGTTATGAAGGTTCAAACACGACTTAAAAACTTGTACTTAAAAACATGGTTTCGTCCATTGTTATGATACTTAGAGGTGCAAATACCGTTTTTCTTTTAAAAACGGAATGCAAGTGTTTGACTTAAGTACAGCAATTAAACCAACACGCCCTTTGCAGCTAACCCTTTACTCAATGAGATATAGCTTTAATGCCATGGGCGTACAATGTAGATCCAGATCAGCTGGCACATCCGTACGCTACCGTCTGATCAGGATCTACACTGTTCGCTTTTAGGTTCAGTAGGTTTTTTCTGAATGCGACCAGTGTAGATCAATATCAGACGACAAGAATTTCCCAGCTTACTGGTGCTACACTGATCGCACACGCGATAAAACCCGTACCGGTGTATTTATGTATATAGAGAGTAAAATGTTCAGGAAGGGCATAGTTGTGCACTTCCTTTTACTTACAGTTTTAAAATAAGTACTGTCTTACAGTGATATACATTTGTTTTACATGGAATGTTATTCTCATGTCGGCAGTATGGCGAAGTAAACTAGGCGAACATAATTCAAAACCTTATATTGCGCCGTTGTTGAAAAACTTGTTTTAACAAATAGACAGAAACACAAATAAATGAAATGCTATTTCTCTTGTATCTTAGGAAAGAGGACATAATATAATGAACCAAACATCTTACACAACACCGCAGAATATTATATGAACTTTGTTATGGTGCGAAATATAAAAAAATCAGGAAAAGTAAGCGTTGCGTTGAATGTTTAGTATATAAGCGACACAAAGAAAAAAAGAGCAGCTTACGGAATTAAAAATACTTTGTTGGCGCGTTTGATCAGTCTTAATGAAATGACTAGTTTTCAGCTATTTCGTATATGCTGGTTCTTGCCTTTTTCTAACGCTTCTTTTTCTCGCAAATGTTGGAACATTTGGTGGTTTTATACAGAAAAAATCTCGTGTAATGCTAACATTTTCGGACAGTGACCGCCATAAATATTTAGACCACACTTTGAGATCAGCGAAACAAAAATTGTTGCTAGCGAGAGTACTGAAATTTAGCGAGTTGATTTCTATTGGCGAACAATTAGAAATCAAGAAATCAAAAGTAAAATTCTTTAATAATGGAAAATACTTTTTGTATTTTGTATTTAGTTAAACGTATGTTAAACAAAAGTAAGAAAGCAGATTTTTCACAAATCAGCTTGCAGACTTATGAATTTGTGATTGAAAGAAAAATTGAACTTGTTTAAAACATGTGCGAGCTTTTTAATTTTTCTGGAACGTGAAACCAATGTTTTGCTGTTAATTTAATGTGGGTTCAAATAAAAAGATTTTGTTTATTATCAAATAGTTCTGGAAAGTTAAAAACTGCCGGTTTTCATTTTTTGTTGAGTATATTTGATTACTTCACTGAAGTAACGGAGAAATTGATAATGAATTCATTTCTTTATAAAAATGTCACACATGGCGTAGCTCACCTTTTAAAGGGAATGGGAGCACACGCAACTTCTTTTCAACGGAAACCGGTCCAGCTTTTAAACTTTAACTATGTTCAGTCATAGACTGATTAGAAAGTCTTTCCTCTTGATTCACTGTGTTTTATTTTTGCGGAATATTTATTTATAAAAGCTAACTTAAGAAAAGCATCAATACTGTTTTCATTGATTACATGTACCTACAGGAGCAGGTAAGTCCAGACCGGCGAAAAAATAGATAAAATTTTTCGAATGTGTAAATGTGTGGTGCCGTCGTCTAACTACATTATGGGTATTTTTTAAAATGTGCGTCAACTTACCAAAATCTCTATGTTTTATGCTCCATTGTTTTGATTTGATATCATGATATCTGTAATTAAAATTAGTGTCGTCTGCGTCGTAAGGGGCCTCAAAATGATTTGTATTCGATTTTCAATTCATACATTTGATCTACTTTCAGTTTGAAAACCTTACGTAAAATTTAGAGCAACTTCAAACAACAAATTATAACACTTGAATAGATTTTATTGCTTAATGTTATAATTTGATTATTCATGAATTCTGATGTAGTTCGTATAAAATTACTAGAATCTTAAACTGTAGTTTAAGCAAAAGTATGGTTCTTGATGTGAAAAAAACTTTTACAAAACTAAAATTTTAATATGTTTAATTTTTAACCAATATTATTATAGTGCTGAAGTATGACGCGAAATGGAAAGGTTTTATTGTGTCGTTAAAATTAGGGGGATAGGGGTAAAGGTAAACGTAATAACGCAAAAACGAAGTCGGTGACCCCTCTTTTTTATTTGTCAAATATTTTCAAAATAAAATGTAAAAACCAAATATGCAAAAAAAAATCAAAATTTTATTGATCAGATTTTTTGCAATTCCGAAAAATGCGACGAAAATTTAGTAAACCTCCACGTCATTTTTCAGGTCGAAACGGCGCTTTTCGGCGACGTCACGCGTAAATCTTGGGTGAAAACTCATGAAAGTTACATCAGTGGAAAGAGAATTTGATTCTGTACAATATTATTAAAACAGAAAACGGAATTATTATAGTGCTGAAGTATGACGCGAAATGGAAAAGTTTTATTGTGTCGTTAAAATTAAGGGGATAGGGGTAAAGGTGAACGTAATAACGCAAAAACGAAGTCGGTGACCCCCCTTTTTTATTTGTCAAATATTTTCAAAATAAAATTTACAAACGAAATATGCAAAAAAATCAAAATTTTATTGATCAGATTTTTTGCAATTCCGAAAAATGCGACGAAAATTTAGTAAAACTCCACGTCATTTTTCAGGTCGAAACGGCGCTTTTCGGCGACGTCACGCGTAAATCTTGGGTGAAAACTCATGAAAGTTACATCAGTGGAAAGAGAATTTGATTCTGTACAATATTATCAAAACAGAAAACGGAACATTCGAAATACATCAAAGTTACAGCAGAAAACATTCAGTTATGGTTCTTTTGACGTCATGTCCAAAAACTGCCGTTAGTGACCATCTTTGAAGACCTGTATCTTTGAGACAAAATAAAATATTTTTACAAGATATTCTGTTCCATATCGGAAATATGATCAATTAACTGCATGCAAATTTTCATTAAAATACTCGAAAGTTGAAAAATCGGCGCATTCCACCTTAATACGATAATTCATTTTAAATAATATTTTTACAATTTTGGATCTGGAAATCAAGCATTTTACATAAGGCAAATATGTTGAATTCTAGCCTGCACCAAATATAATAATACCACAAAACTACACTTTACCCTTACCAGTTTTACACTTTTGATGCCATTTCTCATGTCTTTGCAAATTGTCTTTAAATTTGTACTCTTTCTCACATCCTGGTTCCGTACAGGAAAAACGTTTTTCAGACCTGTGGCAAAAACCTATGTGTTTTTGGAGGCCTATTCTTGATTTGAACTCTGCATCACAATCTTTGCACTGGAAAGGTCCCTCATCTGAAACATATGCAATGAAGTACTTAATGATAAGCCTGTCTTATAGCAAACTCAATGGTTTTTTTATTACAAAAAACCCACCCTGCACTCATTCAAAACAAGAGATTTCACTTGAAATTGACATATGCCTCCGAAATGCATCTTTGAAAAATCGAATTGGTATACATATGTAGTAAAAATATGCCTGTGGAAGAGATTAAGCATACTGCATGCATATAATGTGAAAGATGGAAAGGATCATTTGTTTAAAGTTTGTAGTAAATATCTTGAGAAACAAACAAATTCTAAGATTAAAGGGGAGTAGTGTGGACAAGATTTTTAAATAGAAGTTATAGTAGGCTAGAGGTGTCCATAGGACACGGATGCCCCAGCCATGCATCGTAATAAGACACTGAAGTGCAATTACGGTAATAATAGCATTTCAAAGACAGTGATATGTGTGTTATTATAAGAATATGCATACCGTACATTTCATGATCAAGTTAATTATTTGTATTTGGAGCAGCACTGTTATCTGCTCATAACGGAAATGTCTGCGAAGAAGTTGGTGGTAATTAAGGCTCCAACGTTTACACGTTTAAACGGTAACGTTTCGTTTTCGGACTGTAAACGTTTACAGAATCTGGAACCGTTTATACGAACGGTCACGTGATTGTAAAGGCGGCAAAATATTTGCTGAAAATCGGCAACGATACACTTAGAAAATATTAATTTTATTTACACACTAAGTACATAATTGTATTTAAATCTGTAATTTACATTTTTGAGGTATAAAAAAAACTCTAGCTTTGTTATGGATTTCCGCGATGTCCATGAGTTTCAATAGCTTCTGAAAACCAGGGGTCATCTGATCCCTGTTGAGAATGTTCATGGGGTCATTATCAGATTGACACTATAGTCATATCTTGTATTTAGTGAGCTTAACTACTTATAAACTTGCTTTAACTTCATTTTAAAACTATTTAGCGGTTAAATAAGGGTTTACTTTATTTTTAAAATGGAATATAGACAAACATTTTCTTTATTCTTGCAACGGTGGGGTGGAAAGTGGAAAAAACAATTGCTTGCATAAAATGCAAGAATTTGCATCAGCTGAAATCCCTGGATGTCGTGATCATGTCGGTAAATTAGCAAAGTGACATGCAGAATTTCACAGGATTCCCACTGAAGTTTAGCGATCCTGTTATAATGGAGTTGCATTGTTATTTACATCTTACAAAGTTCAGTGAAACTTGTCACATTGCTATCAGGGTTGTATGATATAAACAACGTTTAAACGGCATCGTTTCGTTTTTCATGGTCCGTGTAAACGTTTACAAAAATTTGTAAACGTTGGAGCCTTAGTGGTAATGCAATGAAAATATTTTAAAGAAACATATACACGTTTTTATTTTGCTTTTATTTCCCCTTCAAAACAATAACATTTTTAAGCATTAAGTTATCATTTTCTATTTAAGCTTAAAGGCAAGTGCTTAAAAAACTAGGACCAAGGTAGGTTATTAATAATCATTCGACACCATTGTATCACATTGCAATCAACACGTGTAGAATCCCTGATAATAAGACCATCCCAATATTTAAACAAATTTTTAAAGAGGGTTACTGGTGTTTTAAGCAGGGTTCAACAGCATTTCAATATATGTTCAATAACATCACAATTATGTACTTTTCATGCATGGGTTTTATACACGACACACCGCCATGTCATGGTGAACATTTGTGCCAAGTTATTTTGAAATTCCTCAATTCCTTACAAAAGTTACAGCCTGGTCAAGAAATTTCTATATTTAGTGACAGTGACTTTGGACCTATAGGCATGGGCATTGTAAGCAACACACCACCTTGTCATGGTAACACTTTTGCCAAGTTATTTTTTATCCCACTATTCAAGTTATAGCCCGAACAAGAAATGGATATTGTAAGCAACACACAGCCTTGTTATGGTAAACATTTGTGCCAAGTTTTTTTGCAATCACTTCATTCATAACGAAGTTACAGCACGGGCAAGTAAATTCTATGTTGAGTAACAGTGACCTTTACCTTGGACCTACAGGCATAGGTATTGTTCGCGACCCTCTTGATATGTTCAACATTTATACCAAGTTATTTTCAAATGCAATAACAAATAACAAAGATAAAGAGCAGACACGATTTCACAATAAAATTGCATTTTAGTAACAGTGACCTTGACCTTGGACCTTAAGGCATGGGCATTATAAGCGACAAACCGCCTTGTCATGATGAACATATGTGCCAATTTATTTTGGAATCACTCCATCCATAACGAAGTTACAGCCCGAACAAAAAAAATCTAATTTTAGTTACAGTGACCTTGACCTTGGACCTACGGTCATGGGTAGTGTATACGCAACAGACTGTCTTGATATGGTGAACATTTGTATCAAATTAATTTTTAATCCAATAAGAAATAACAAAGTTACAGAGCGGACACGATTTTCATGGCGGGGGCATAAAAATGATTAAGGGTCCATAACTCTGGCAAAAACTAATTTGAGCGAAAGCTACTGACGATATGCACAACTAGGCATGACATTAAACATTCAATGAAAGTTCAATGAAAGCCCTTAAGCCGTTTTGGAGAAGAAGCGAGGACAAGATTTAGGGTTAGGGTAGTTAAACAATGACAAAGGGCCACTTATTCGGCAAGAAAATTCGAGCTGTAATTCCTGACAATATGCACAACTAGGCTTGGTGACAAACACTCCTGTGAAGTTTCAATGAAATCTATCAAGCGGTTTTGGAGGAAAAGCGAGGACAAAATTTAGGATAAGGGTTCGGGCAAGTTTAAAATGACAAAGTGCCCATAACTCGGCAAAATATCATTTGAGCAGAATTTCCTGACGATATGCATAACTAGGCTTGGTGACCAACACTCCTGTGAAAAGGTGAAATATGCATATCAGGAATCGCCACATTCAGGAAAAACAACCTCCCCACACAGTCAAGAAGAAGAGAGGGGGAGAGAGCATGGTTAATAAAATAATCAGTTTCAAAAAAGACACCACTAACAATAAACAAAAATGAGAACCCGAGGGGTTACCGCCTTGGAACGGTCAGTGGCAAATCAAATTGCCACTGGGGGTTTAAACCAGGTTCTAGGGTGCACCAACCTCACACTTGCCCCAACAGGTTCTCATATCACGAAACAGGTACAAGTTGTCTTGGTGAAAAGACTCCAGGTTCAATGAAATGAAGGTTCAATGAAATCCCCCAAGCGCTTTTGGAGAAGAAGCAAGGACGAAATGTAGGGTTAGGGTAAGTTAGGTTAAGTTAAAAAATGACTAAGTGCCCATAACTGCAAAATATAATCCGAGCAGAAATTCCACATGATATGCACAACTAGGCTTGGTAACAAACTCTCTTGTGAAGTTTCAATGAAATGCCTCAAGCCATTTTGGACAAGTGAGGACAAGATTTTGCCGGACAGATATTTTCGGACGGACGGATGGACGGAAAGACGGTGTGACTTCTACAGGCCTCCCTTCGGATGCATAAAATATCAATTTCCGTTTGAAATAATTGATGCTGCAAGAATTACAAGAAAAGGAAAGGTGTTTCCTGTTACCTGATTATACCAGGTTTACCTTATACAATGAGAAACTCTCCATCAAAATCTACAGTGCTTGCCATTATTTCATAAATGCACAAATGCAGAATAATTGATAGGTCCCTTATAAATGATATGCCTGGTCCCAACAAATGATTTTAAGGACGCAAACAATTATCTAGTTGGGCCCCATGATTATATACAGATTCCCCTCTCCCGCCATCTCCCAAAGGGATGTTCAAAGCCTAAATGATTGATGTACAGGCGCCGCCCCCACATGCTAATTTTTACAGTCCCCATGAACAATAAACAGTTTCCGCACAAATATGTATAGGCTAGCACTGAATGGTGTACAGTTTCCCCCTACTCAATGATATACAAGAGGATGTACAACATCCCCAAAAATGATTACAAAGCTTGCAAAAAATATGGACATGTACGCACTCCTGATCTTAATGAATGCTGGCTTGGTACATTCATTTCCTTTCTTGCCAAGTTGTATTTTTACTGTCGTACCATTTCTCACAAGTGAAAATACTGCGAATGCATTATTGTAACAAGAGCAAGTCGGAAATGACTGCACGCTCGACTACTCAAATAGTCGTACATTTGAAGCACATTTATTATTCGGCTTCACTTAAACTAGGGAGTGAGTCAGTAGTTCCTCATCACACACACACACACCCACACTGGAACAAAAGTATAATATGATATCGTATGGTATGGATTGGTATAGTATATAGTTTGGTATAGTATAGTATATAGTAATATAGTATAGTATATAGTGTAGTATAGTGTGGTGTGGTGTGGTGTGGTGTCGTATCGTATCGTATCGTATCGTATCGTATCGTATAGTATAGTATAGTATAGTTTAGTATAGTATAGTATGGTGTGTTGTCGTGTCGTGTGGTGTTATGTCGTGTGGTGACGTCTGTCTAGTATGTTATAGTATGTGGTATGTGGTTTGGTATGGTATGTGGTGTGATGTGGTTTGGTATGGTATGGGGTGGAGGTACAGAACTCAAATACCCTGGACCCTACACCCCCTCTACCGCCCCCACCCCCACCTCACAACCACTCAACACTTTTTACCAAAGTATGTTCATCTGTATTATACATTTTCATTAGCATTACATAAGAAAGGAACTAGCACGCAAACTTTAAAGGAATTTCCAAGTTGAAAAAGGGCCAAATGAACAAAATGGAATGAGAGTTATGGTTCTTGACTTACACTCAAGATTTGATGATAAACAAGTGTTAAAAGTTTTAAAGCTGTAGTGTAAGTAGTATGGAAGTTATGAGATTGTAAACTAGCTTTCATGCAAACTTCAAAATGCAATTCTAAGTTAAAGAGTGGCCATAAATTAATCAAAATGAAAGAAAGAGTTATGGTTCTTGGCATACATAATCAGGGTCATAATACCGTATAGCGGGTTATTTCTGCGGTCATAAATTTCTGCGTTTTGCCCTCAAAAATGGATGCAAAAATTTCTGCGTTTTTTATTTCTGCGTTTTCGGTTCCCATGAAGGAAAAATTTCTGCGGTTCATATTGGGTAAGGTGTCGTAAGAATAACACGACTATGATATACGCATACTATTTGTTTTTCACAGATATTTTATGCATGAGTAATACCTGCTACTCAATTTATTTATCAAAAAAATTACAAAGATATTTATCATCGATGAATAACAACTCTCAAACAACTATTCAATTGAATAGAATGTTTGAGAAATGTTTGAGCAAATGTCGCGTTTATAGTATGCCTATATGATAACAATGTGCGGTAATTGATCATAATTATTTTACCCTGTCTGTATTATAAAACGGATTATCTCGGTTATGGCCACTCCGACGATTTTCGCTTGAAAATGAGATAATATTTTGCGATTTAAATTTCTGCTGGTCTTTTATTTCTGCTGGATATATTTCTGCGATTTCATCGAAAGACCACAGAAACGCAGAAATTTGACACCCGCAGAAATTACCCGCTATACGGTAGTTAACAAATATCTTATGTTTCAAAGCTTTAGTACAAGAAGTATGAAAGAAACTAGCCTACACGCAAACTTTTACCATTAATTCTAAATTAAAAAGGGCCATTATATGATCAAAATGAAAGTAGGAGCTATGGTTCTTGGTATACATACTCAGGGTCATGAAAGTGAACAGGTGTCTTAAGTTTCAAAGCTTTAGTACAAGTAGTATGATAGAAACTAGCTTGCATGCAAAATCTATAAAGAAAAAGGACCATAATTTGAACAAAATTGAAGTTAGAGTTATGGTTCTTTGCATACTTATTCAGGTTATGATGATGAACAAGTGTTGAAAGTTTCAAAGCTGTAGTATAAGAAGTAAGAAAGTTATGAGTTTGACAGCACGCAAACTTTAACCTGAAATTCTAAGTCGTAAAGGGGTCATAATTTGATCAAAATGAAATTTAGGTTCTTGTCTACCACACTCGGGATATGATGATGAACAAGTGTTGAAAGTGTCACAGCTTTCGTATAAGTAGTATGGAAGTTATGCGTTTGTACACCAGCTTGCACGCAAACTTTAACCTGAAATTCTATGTCGTAAAGGGGTCATATTTTGATCAAAATGAAATTTAGGTTCTTGTCTACCACATTCGGGATATGATGATGAACACGTGTTGAAAGTGTCACAGCTTTCATATAAGTAGTTTGGAAGTTATGAGTTTGTACACTAGCTTTCACACAAACTTTAACCTGAAATTCTAAGTCGTAAAGGGGTCATAATTTGATCAAAATGAAATGTAGGTTCTTGTCTACCACACTCGGGATATGATAATGAACAAGTGTTGAAAGTTTCAAAGCTGTAGTATAAGTAGTATGGAAGTTATGCGTTTGTACACTAGCTTGCACGCAAACTTTAACCTGAAATTCGAAAAAGGGCCACAATTTGATCAAATTGAAAGTTAGGGTTATGGTTCTTGGCATACACACTTGGGATATGATAAAAGACAAGTGTGCCAAGTTTCAAAGCTGTAGCTATTACAGTAGTTTTTAGGATATAACTATGTTGCATGCAAACTTTAACCAAATCGGGACGCTGAGACCCGACACCGACACCAAAGTTAGTACAATAGTTCGACTTACTGTTCGAATAGTCGAGGTAATAAAATGAACAATTACAGTTTCAAATGTGACTGCATTATGAATTATCGTATGATCCTTTGTGCCAAAATGAAAAAATCAAACAAACGCAAAATAATGAAACCATAGAAATAAACCTTACCCTTATCAGCTTTACAGTTCTGATGCCTATCCTTATCAGCTTTACAAGTCTGATGCCTACCCTGATCAGCTTTACAGGTCTGATGCCTACCCTGATCAGCTTTACAGGTCTGATGCCTACCCTGATCAGCTTTACAGGTCTGATGCCATTGTTTGTGTTTTCGCAAACTGTCTTTGATGTAGTATATTCTCTCACAACCTGATTCTGTGCACGGAAAACTTTTTGGGGGTAAATGCCAAGCACGTATGTGTCTTTGGAGGTAACTTCTTAAACTGAATTCTGCATCGCAATTACTGCACTTGAAAGGCCCCTGATCTGAAACATAGACAGATGCAATGAAGTTCTTTATGATGTGCCTGACTTATTACACACTCAATGAGTATTCATTATTCAAAAAATACACCTCTTATACATAAAAAAAACAATTTCCTTTTGATATGAATTGATGCTGCACGAATTTTGAGAACAAGAAACTGTTTTCAGAAACACATATGCCCCTGCTAAAAATGTTTGTCATGATACAAATTTAAAACAAGAGCTTTCACTGAAGGTGATTAATACCCCCGCAATACTGCTTTGTCAGAGTATACAAAAATGATGTTTGCATCTTTCATGGGTGAAAGTTGAAAAATAATTGAAATCCTGAAAATTTGCTGCAAAAGTTGTGTTTAAAAATAGCGACTTGGGTTTTCCCCGGATGTAAACAAAACTGTAAAAGTAGTTGACGTCACAAGGTTTTGTTGAATTGTGCTCCCCTTCTAAAAATAATGGACTGATCCAAATGAAAAAAAGTCATGCAAATCTAATCATGAACGTATGTTAAAAGTTTGAAAACTGGAGAAGTAGTTTGTGTCAAGAGATTTTGTTAAATAATGCTCCCCTCCAACAAAAAAACGACTGATCCATAAAAAATATGTCACCAACATGCGCACTTCATGCAGAACATATGATTTCAGTTTCAAGTCGATATCTTGAAAACTGAAGAAGTTTGCATAACACGATTTTGTTAAATCATGTCCCCTGCAAAAAAAATGGACTGATCCACACGAAAAATATGTCACGCACATCTACACTTCATGCCGAACATATGTATCAAGTTTCAAGTCAATATCTTAAAAACTGTAGAAGTAGTTCGCGTCACAAGATTTTGTTAAATCGTGCTCCCCTCCGAAAAATAATGGACTGATCCACATGAGAAAAAAAATTTGCGCAAATGTACTCACGAACATATATATTTAAAGTATGAAGTCGATATGTTGAAAACTGTTGACGTAGTAATTGTAGAAGTTTGCATAACATGATTTTGTTAAATCATGTCCCTGCAAAAATAATGGTCTGCTCCACACGAAAAATATGTCACGCACATCTACACTTCCTGCCGAACATATGTATCAAGATTCAAGTCAATATCTTAAAAACTGTAGAAGCAGTTCGCATCACAAGATTTAGAAGTTTGCATAACACGATTTTGTTAAATCATGTCCCCTGCAAAAAATAATGGACTAATCCAGATGATAAATATGTCACGCACATCTACACGTCATGCCGAACATGTGTATCAAGCTTCAAGTCAATATCTTAAAAACTGTAGAAGTAGTTCGCGTCACAAGATTTTGTTAAATCGTGCTCCCCTCCGAAAAATAATGGACTGATCCACATAAGAAAAAAATAGTTCGCGCAAATGTACTCACGAACATATGTTTAAAGTTTCAAGTCGATATCTTGAACACTGTTGACGCTGTAAGTGCCACAGACAGACCTAGTTTGCATAACATGATTTTGTTAAATCATGTCCTCTGCAAAAATAATGGACTGATCCACACGGAAAATATGTCACGCACATCTACACTTCATGCCAAACATATGTATCTAGTTTCAAGTCAATATCTTAAAAACTGTAGAAGAAGTTCGCATTACAAGATTAAGAAGTTTGCATAACACGATTTTGTTAAGTCATGTCCCCTGCAAAAAATAATGGACTAATCCACACGAAAAATATGTCACGCACATCTTCACTTCATGCCGAACATGTGTATCAATTTTCAAATCAATATCTTAAAAACTGTAGAAGTAGTTTGCGTCACAAGATTTTGTTAAATCGTGCTCCCCTCCGAAAAATAAAGGACTGATACACATGAGAAAAAAAAAATAGTTCGCGCAAATGTACTCACGAACATATGTTTAAAGTTTCAAGTCGATATCTTGAAAACTGTTGACGCTGTAAGTGCCACAGACAGACCGGCCCAACCAACCAGGGTTCGACATTAAGGCCCTACCGAACGACATTTACTAGTTAATCGACGGTTCGGTCTTGTCACGTCCAAGGCTAGCTGGACCGAGTGGTCGTGTTGAAAAATTGTCAAAATCCGCCAAAATATTCGGTATAATTAAGTTTCAAAAGCAAAATATCGGTTAATCTGTGACAATATTTGCCGATTCAATTTCCCTTCAGTAACTGGGAACTTCGTTGTTACTATTTTTAAAACAATCTTGACATGCGTTCGACTAAATCTCTAATGTATCCAGATCGAGGCTGTGTTATCTAAACTAAAACATATAAAATGCCCGTATGTATACATCATAGCCTATTTATTTCATAGAGTAACATTGAAATAAATAGACAATGACGTATCCATATGGGCATTTTCTAAGTCAAATCGAGGCATTGTTTCACAGATTTTTACGATGTAATGGTATTCATTATGGAATACGAACTGTCGCGAGTAAGTAAATTCATACTATCCGCTAGCACAACTATTTGTACGCGACAAAGGCTTTTCTATATATGCGATATTTGCCTTTCGCGTACAACCCAGTTAGCATTCAAATCAATGCGGAAAATTTTCCTTCTATTTCTATATGCCGCCGATCGGAATTTGATCGCAAAGTTGGCGGCTCCATAAAGCATCTTAAACCATATGTACCTATAAAAAATTTACATACCTGAAAAGCCACATTCAAGTAGAATCAATATATGTAATCCTTTATAAATAACGATTTCGTTTTTTATGCAAAACTCTTTTAAACCTCCAGCCATGTCGACAAATTTCGATTTCCGCGCTTCAAGTTTACCTGACTCACGACGTCACGTTTATCGATAAATAAATCGGGTCGATTTCCACCACAGTTTTGATCGTAACTGCTTGAGACGTAAAGAACAGACATCTGTAAAAAGTCAGTATGATAATGGGTCTGTGCTTGCAGTCGAATTATTGAGACTAACTATCCGCGTACTTACATTTATTTATGTGGTCCAATGATCTGTTATAATATGATTAAACTTTGTTATTGTAAGATGAAACCAACTAAATACAAAGGCAAACGAACTCGCGAAAGTTCCTATTCTATAAATAAATGGAAGGAGTCTCAAGTAATACGACATCGGACTGTTTCCGGTTTTGTTTTGTTGTTCGTACTGACGGACGACATTAAAATGTCATAAACGAACGCTCTTCTTAATTTTGGCCATTGAAGGTCTGTGACAGCATGCCCTTGAACATTGATGGCATGGGGGACAAAGGGCCAGACATCCTGACTGATGTGTAACTATAGCCTAGAAACATACCTGACTTTTTTTTTGAAGTTCAGTGTTGTAAACAATAAATCATGATTGACAGTTCAGAGTTGAAGCTACTTTATATGGTACTCACTGTTTGGTTAATTATTTTGTTTGTTCATGGTATGCATGTTTAACTTATAAACATACATCAGTGCTGTGCCCTTACAACATTTTCAGTGTTGTAGTACGGTTAACATGTTGGTCTAGTACATAATCGGTCAGGTCTAGTAGATTTTCAAAGTAACTGGACCATTGGTCTAGTTATTGAAAAAGTTAACGTCGAACCCTGCCAACCAACCAACCAACCAACCAACCAACCAACCAACCGGATGATGACTCCTATATACCCCCTATACTTCGTATGCGGGGGTATAATTATAGCACAGTGTTTATACAGCAAAATGATAGCACAGTGTTTATACAGCAACTAAAATCACATGAAACTTTAAATAATGGGAATAACTTTCGGGTGCCAGAGCCTGTAAAAATAACATAAAAACAAGTAAAGTAAACTAAACTCTAAAATATAGTACATATTATGTAATACAAAATTGCAACATTTGCAGTATTTAATGTAACAAATGCCTAGGCATTTAGTAGAAACACTGGTGATGCAAGGGCATTTACTAGAGGCACATAATTGAAATTGAGAAATATCCAACACCTTTGAATAAGTGTGAAATCTTTCATGCCAATACTATTTGTAGAAATTGAAAAAACTCGAACTTGACGAAACAGGTAACAAGTGCAAATTGGGGAGATTACAGCAGAAGTAAGGCACAAAGATTTATGTAACTTCTCAGGGACATGACCAGTGCACTGTTAAGCAAGTGTGTAAACTATCATGCCAATTCTCTTTGTAGAAATTTCCCAACAAATGATGTACAGCGAACAACCCAATTATCTAGTTGGCCCCCATTAATGGTAATATACAGATCTACCCTAAGTGATGTACAGTGTTCCAAAGTACAGTGTTCCAAATGACTGATGTACAGGGTCCCCATGAACAATAAACAGTACCGGCAAAAATGATGTATGGGCCAGCACTGATATTTTCGGCCAGCGTTTAATGGTGTAAAGAGGTAACAACTCAATAATATACAAATTTATGGACATGTACATCTACAAGGCCACTCTGCATGATCTACAGAGCACACTCCTTATCTTATCCTTCTTAAACTTTTGTAGTAGATTTCGTATCAGCGGCCTCGTTAGCTCAATTGGTAGAGCGACGGCATCGTAAGCCGGACGTCAGAGGTTCGAATCCTGTGCCTAAGGTTATAAAACTGAGCATGGAAACCAGTCTCAAATCTCAAGCATCTGATTAGTCGCCATTTCAGCCAATCAGATGCTTGAGATTTAAGACTGGTTTCCAATCTCAGCTTTATAACCTTCAGCCCTGGTCGAGGCTACTCTTGCCAACCAAAATCTGCCACTTTGGGGCTGCGAGCATTTGAGCTTATTCGGGCGAAGCATGTTTGTCTGGGGTATTCGACTCGAACCTAGGCAGAAACTTGCAGACATTTCAAAACGTTGGAAATGTCTCGCATAAGTAGGGAGAAAATGTAGTATAATTCGTACCAGCGGCCTCGGTAGTTCAATTGGTAGGGCAACGGCACGGTAAGCCGGAGGTCCGAGGTTCGAATCCTCGTCGTGCCTACTCATTCCAACACAAATCTGCCACATATTAATACATTCTTTATTAAAGTAAACATAATGAAAGCTGTCTCGGTTCCAGCATTTCCTTTCTTGCCGAGTTTTGTTTTCCGGTATCATCATTTAATTTCGTGAGCACGAACTTTCGCGTATAAACCGTAAAAGACATTTTCTCACAAGCAAACACCTGCGAATGAATAATTGTAATAAATTACTTTTTAAAAATTGACTGCATTATTATTTCAAGCATGATCTTTTGCACCAAAATGCAAAATTCAAACCTACGCAAAATATAATGAAAAGATAGAAATAAACCTTACTGATATCAGTTCTACAAATCTGATGATATTTTATATGTTTTTGCCAACTCTCTTTCCTCTGGAACTCTCTGTTACAACCTGACTCCGTGCACGAGAATATTTTTCCGGAAACGTGACAAAAACCCATGTGTTTTTCGTAGAATCCTCTTACTTTGAACACTGCATCACAATTACTGCATTTGAAAGGCCCCTCATCTGAAACATAATCAGATGCAATTAATTCCTAAGTAATGTTCCTGACTTGTCGCATACATAAGGATTAGTAATCACAACAAGAGCACCGCAAGGTGGAGCAAAATAGGTCCGTCAATCTGCTGTGCTCTGTTGTGCAGTGCATTCTGGCATGATTGTGGACTGCACACTGTGTAAAGGGGAGTAACATCAAACATATAAAAAAAATACACGAGCCTCAGAGTGATTGTATTAATAAAAAATAAGCAGAGTGGAGTTGGAGTTCTGCTCCGGGCCAAACAAATCAACAAGGGGAATAAATCCAAAATCATCAAGAGCACAGATATGGTTCTTGTGCAATACATTCGGTCCCAAACTAACTATTTAGTTTCAAGTCAATAGCTTTAACAGTCTTTCAGTTATACTCCTGACATGAAAATTAAACTCCAAAATCATGAACAACAAAGTGATGTTTCTTGTGTTTTGCACTCAGTGTCAGTAAGATCTATCCGGTTATGAAGATTCAGGACAATAGATTTGATAGTGTTGGAGTTGTTCTCTGGACAGGACCCAAGATCATTAAACTAAGAGCATCTGAATTGCCCGATTTCTTGTGCTAACACAGTGTGATCAATGTCGCCGATTTCTTGTGCCAACACAGTGTGATCAATGTCCCCGATTTCTTGGTTCAACATAGTGTGATCAATTTCCCAGATTTCTAGTGCCAACATAGTGTGATCAATATCTGCAATTTCTTGTGTCAACAATGTGCGATAAAGTCCCCAATTTCTGGTATCAACATAGTGTGAGAAAAGTCCCCGATTTCTTGTGTCAATATATTGTGATCAATGTCCCCGATTTCTTGTGCCATCATAGTGTGATAAAAGTCTCCGATTTCTTGTGTCAACAAAGCGCGATCAATTTTCTCGATTTCTTGTGTTTACACAATATGATCGATGTCCCAGTTTTCTTGGTTCAACATAGATTGATCAATGTCCCAGATTACTAGTGCCAACATAGTGTAATCAGTATCTCCAATTTTTGTGTCAACAAAGTGTTATCAATGTCTCCGATTTCTAATTTCAACACAGTGTGATCAATGTCCCCGATTTATTGCGCCAACATAGTGGAATCAATGTCCCCATTTTAGTCAACATAGTTGATGATAGTGTGATCAATGTCCCCGATTTCTTATGTCAATTTCCCAGATTTCTTGTGCCAACATAGTGTGATCAATGTCCCCGACATCCTGTGCCAACACATACATGTATTATGATCAATGTCCCCGATTTCTTGATTCAACAGATTTAATCATTGACCCCAATTTCTTGCGCCAACATAGTGTGATCAATGTCCCCGATTTCTTGTGCCAACATAGTTTGATTAATGTCCCCGACTTCTTGCGCCGACATATTGTGATCAATGCCCCTCATTACTTGTGCCAATACAGTGTGATCAAAATTCCTGATCCCTGATTTCTAGCGCCAACATGGTGAGATCAACCCCGATTTCTTGTGTCAACATAGAATGATCAATTTCCCCAATTTCTTGTGCCAACACAATATGATTCAAGTCCCCGATTTCTTGTGTCAACATATTGTGATCAATGAAATGAAATGTCAAATAGAATGGCAAATTAGCAACAACATACTGTCTTAATATCATCACATAAAGACTTTCAAAACTTCTTTAAGGAATAATATGGTACTGACTATTTACTTACATCTGTTTGTGAATGGTATAGTATTAACTAGACTGTGTCATCAGGACACTTATGCTCCAACGGATGCAACAACATGTGTAACAAATTTTGTATCAGGTATTTACAGCATGCGGTGATCATGTCTAGTAAATGAGGATTAAGTGTCACGATTGTTATGATTAACATAAACAAAGGGCATTAACTCTGGTAAAAATGATTGCAAGACATTATCTTTTACAACAATGTAAACATCGTGTCTAACCATATGTGCAAGTTTGAAAGAAAACAGCCAAATAGAAAATGTGGAGTTGATGCCACAAAATTTTATAATTAAACTTAACAAAGGGCCATAACTGTGGTAAAATGGCCGCAGGAAAATATCTATTTTTTACGATCATTTACACATCTAGCTTGATCATCTATGCAAATCTGAAAGAAATCCCCCTGATAGTAAATGAGTCGACGCCACAAGCTTTATTACTGAAATTAACAAAAAGCCATAAAAATAGTTTCTTTATGATCATCTACACATCCTTCTTGATGTGTAAGTTTGGAAGAAATCTGCCTGATAGTTTATGAATAGTTGATGCCACAAGATTTGGGGACTAACGTACTGATGGACAGGAGCGTCCGGACGTACGGACGTACATACATAAGGACAAGTGCAACTCTATATGCCTCCCATTTTGTGGGGGCATAAAACTTACCAGAATGTGTCTTGGTATGCCTCATTAAGGACGCAACATGTGCAAATGTCTTCCCGCAGATAGAACATAAAAAATTTGGCTTTGACTTGTGCTTCTTCAACTGATTCAAATGCCGTTTATAATGGGAATGCAACATTCGTTTGTTTTTGAAAGTTTGATGACACATATAACAGTTTTTCGGACTCTCATCATGATTGTACATCTCGTGGCGGTAAAGTTGTCCTGAAAAGGTATCAAGGAAAACAGGAAAATACATACATTTATGCCGAGTTAGGTTAAAATGTGTCAATGGGAATTTGACCATGTTCCGTTAGCATGTTAAAATAATTAATTCATTAATTCAAGCAGACATTGTTTTGCATCAATTTTATTAAATCTTTTTTATGTACCCGCTGATCTGGATCTACCATCTTCTCCCAAGTGAATAAGTCATATCCAATGTAGTAAAATAGTTAAAGGTAAAGATACAGCCTTCTTAATTTATACTGTATAATTATACATGCTTTTCATGTGCGACTGTAAATCTAATTGTCAAACCAAGGGATGTTATTATGAGGCCCATCTGATTGTTCACCCGCATGCGTGTATAAACGTAGTAAAATTATATTTTCTCCATCAATGTTGGTGCCTCCTTATCTGGACCTACACTGGTAGCATTTTGGTGAGAAATAACCTAACAAATAAACAGGCTGAAAGTGATCTTCCTTCAAAAAGAAGCAAAAAATATTAACCATTTTGACAAAAAAGTAGGACAAAAGTAGGAAAAAGTAGAATCTTTTTCCTCAAAAGTAGGATTACATAACAGTCTTTCTACAGTCGGGACTTCAGTCTTTCTGTTACACATTATATGCATCATGGTCTTCCAGCTGAGGCCCCAACACATAAGTCAGATTGCCACTGGTAATTAGAGAGATGACTATGTGGAGTCAGTATGGGTCAATGGGGCCTCATCTTGATGAATATATACAGCACTACCGACTCAGTAATACCATGGGTTTAGCCTGCTATTATGAGTGGTGTTCGAAAAGTAATGCAAATGCAGTTTTATTGCAGAAAAACATCAAATTTGAGTGTTTTAAGTTATAACTAGATCAGACCAAAAAAATAGACTGTGTCCTGGGTACATTGATGCCCCAAATGCTACAACAATCATCTTCACACCCTGCTCGATCAATCTTTGCAAGTTTAAAAAAGAATTTCTGCATGAATGTTAATGAGGAGTTGATGGGGGACAAATGCAAATTTCTATGACCCCCACCGAGGGGGCATTACGAGTGCAACTTTATATGCCTCACTTTGTGGGTGCATAAAAAGGGTTCATTTAAAGGCTCCATTCTAAGGGAAAAAAGGCCTTTTACTGTAAAATATTTAAAATAACAAATAAATAAAGGATAAATTTGTTGGAATTCTCATTGAAAAACCATAACATATATCAGTAAATATGTGTAGGAGGAGGGGCCCATGCCCTTTAATTTTGGGGAAAAACGTTAATTTACATACGGAAACCTTCTCTAAAACCACATATATCTGAAATTGGGATGTTTTATATCTTAACTTTGCTCAAAATGCTTATCTTCACCAGAGCTTGCCCACTGTTGCCAGTGTAAACATTGTATCACCAGACCTGATCTTTTAAAATTATTTAACAACTCAGCATTTGTTACAACCACCCCCAAAAAAATCAGACATTCTTTATAAAGCAAGCAGTACTCTATTGCAATAAATGATTGGGCATTTTGACAAATGCTAGGTTACATTATAAATGCTGAATACATAGAACACCCATGGTCTGGAAAACACTACTGTATGTGGTCTGGTGAACACAACAGCATTCTGAAAACCTCAAAAAGAAGGGAGGGGTAGAAATAAGTAGTACTACCATTATAGTAGCCAGGCAAGGAGTCTATAGATATTGAGTGAAAACTACTTTTTTGGCCTTTTTATAAGTTTTCAAAAGCAGGTGGTTTATTTTTTATGCCAAGAGATGGGGCCCATGCCCTATAATTTGGGGGAAAATAACATTATTCTGTAAGGGGCGATAAAATACCTCTAAGAATAAAGGTGTATCTATGGAGGAAAGGGTTAACAGTTTGATTTAGTTATTTCTTTATATAAAATGGAGGTAATTTGTAAAAGTGATATTTAAGTAGCTGTTTCTTATTTCTTTGCATCAGTGGTCTTGAAATATTGTGTTCCTTCTGTGCATGCCAAACACTTTTAAGTTAGACATTCAAGAAATCTGAGACTTTTATGCAAAAAATTTACTTATCATTATTTTATATATGGGAGATGCATGTACCCTTGATCTCTGTGAAAAAACAACAGCTTCCAGCTTTATCAATGTCCAGATACGTGCAAATACCACAACTTAAAATAATGATAAAATATACTGGCTGTCATTTAAAAACTGTTCTGACCCTGGCTTGGTATTTTTCCTGATATGCATATTTCACTGTCATAATTATGTCTTTGAAATAATAAAGCACCAAGAAGACAGAAACTATGTAAGGTAGGTAAACAGAAACAAGAGGGCCATGATGGCCCTGAATCGCTCACCTGAGTATGAAACTCAAGTTATTAACCAGAAACTGAATTTGTATTTTAAGCAACAGTGACCTTGACCTTGATCACAGATATGTGGGTAGCAATCCCAATTTGTCTTTTGTTATAAGCTACCCATATACCAAGTTTGGAGTCAATATGCCAAAGCAAACTCAAGTTATTAAGTGGAAACTGAATTTCTATTTTTAGCAACAGTGACCTTAACCTTGATCAGAGACACCTGGGTAGCAATCCCAAGCGGCCTCTTGATATCAGCTACTCACATACCAATTGTGAAGTCAAAAAACCAAAACAAACTCAAGTTATTAAGTGGAAACTGAATTTCTATTTTTAGCAACAGTGACATTGACCTTGATCACAGACACGTAGGTAGCTTTCCCAAGTTGCCTCTTACTCTAAGCTATCCATATACCAAGCTTGGAGTCAATAGGCCAAAGCAATCTCGAGTAATTAAGTAGAAACTGAATTTCTATTTTTAGTAACAGTGACCTTGACCTTAATCACAGACACCTGGGTAGCAACCCCAAGTTGCCTCTAGATATAAGCTATCCATATACCAAGTTTGGGGTCAATAGGCCAAAGCAATCTCCAGTAATAAAGTAGAAATTGAATTTCTATTTTTAGTAAAAGTGACCTTGACCTTAATCACAGACACCTGGATAGCAACCCCAAGCTGCCTTTTGATATAAGCTACCCATATATCAAGTTTGGAGTCAATATGCCAAAGCAATCTCAAGTTATTAAGCAGAAACTGAATTTCTATTTTTAGCAACAGTGACCTTGACCTTGATCACAGACACCTGGGTAGCAACCCCAAGCTGCCTTTTTATATAAGCCCCATAAACCAAGTTTGGAGTCAATAGGCCTAAGCAAACTCAAGTAATTGAGCAAAGACTGAATTTCTATTTTTAGCAACAGTGACCTTGACCTTGATTACAGACACCTGGGTAGCAACCCCAAGCTGCCTTTTGAGATAAGCTACCTATACACCAAGTTTGGAGTCAATAGGCCTAAGCAAACTCAAGTAATTGAGCTAAGACTGAATTTCTATTTTTAGCAACAGTGACCTTGACCTTGATCACAGACATCTGGGTAGCAACCCCAATCTGCCTTTTGATAAAAGCTACCCATACACCATGTTTGGAGTCAATAGGCCAAAGCAAACTCAAGTAATTGAGCAGACTGAATTTCTATTTTTAGCAACAGTGACATTGACCTTGATCGTAGACACCTGGGTAGCAACCCCAAGCTGCCTTTTGATATAAGCTACCCATACATCAGTCAATAACCCTAAGCAAACTGAAGAAATTGAGCAAAGACTGAATTTCTATTTTTAGCAGCAGTGACCTTGACCTTGACCCTTTGGTCATGATTTGAACAACCTTTGTAGACATCAGTGCCAGGATGCTTCAGGACAAATTTGGTTAAAATCCATCAAGTGGTTTCAGAGGAGATGTTGTTTAAAGGAAATTGTTGACGGACGACGGACGCCGGACGACGGACGCCGGACAAAGACGGGTCACATGACCTCACTATGAGCCTATGGCTCAGGTGAGCTAAAAAACAAGGTAACCGCCTTTTTGTGCCTGAATTTATCGGCCAAGTTGGAGCCAAGTTGTATTGATTGAGCGCTCAAATTCAATCCATGAAGTTTGTATTTATTTTTTTAGAATACATATAAAACTGTTAAACAAACTCACTTCTAGTTTGGAGTAATATTCCACAAAATGTGCATAGGAATGGTTCTTTAGAACATACCCTCTTGTGTTGCTGAAAACATAACACAATATGAGCATGTACATAGTGACTTTCAAGCTAAGCAGTCATTACCATATGTGTAAAAACAAGCAAATTCGTTGATGTTATATCCCCCGCCGTGTACTGGTTATTACTAACAAAACAGCTGAAGACATAGGGCTTTATTTAGATTTTATCATGCATGGCAAAAAATGGTGAAAAAACTTCAGATGGTGAAAAGGGTTGGGCAGCTCACCAGAATATAAAAATGAGACGAAAAGTCTTCAAGTTGTTGAAATGAAGAACGCAGTAGTAAAAATATAGCGCTGTATTTAATAGAAATCCATGCGGAGGTTGCATAGAAGTAGCTTAGAAACTAACACTTCTCTATAATAATTATGCACAGTGCATAAGTTATCAAAGGGCCATAACTCTGTGTTAAACGGTCAGACCAGAACAAGACAACAATATGGGCATTTTGTCTTGGTATTGATGGTTTCCATAGATTCCTGCTGAGAAATAGCACGGAAACAAATACTCCTCTACATGCAAAATTCATAACTAATCAAAGGGCCATAACTCTGTACTAAAGGATCTGACTGAAACAAAATTACAATATGCGCGTCTCCTCTTAGTATTGATGGTTCCCGGAAAGTTTCATCAAAATCCACCCAGTAGTTGCAGAGAAATAGCGCGGAAGCAAATTCTGCTCTATATGCATAATGCATAAGTTATCTAAGGGCAATTACTCTGTGTTAAACAGTTTGACTGGAACAAGATGACAAAATGGGCATCTCGTCTCAGTATTGATGTTTCCCAGAAAGTTTCATTTCAATGCATCAAGAAGTTGCAAAGAAATAGAGCTGAAATAAATACTGCTCTATATGCATCATGCATAAGTTATCAAAGGGCAATAACTCTGTGTTAAACAGTCTGACTGGAACAAGACAACAATATACACATCTCTTCTTGGTATTGATGGTTCTCAGAAAGATTAAATGATATTCATCCAGTACTTGCAGAGAAATATATGAAAAGAATACTGCTCTATAATATGCATAATGCATAAGTCATCAAAGGGCCATAACTCTGTGTTAAATAATCTGACAGGAACAACAGGATGATATGCGCATTTCCTCTTGGTATAGATGGTTTTCAGAAAGTTTCATTGAAATCCATCCAAAAGTTGCAGAGAGAGAAATAGCGCGGAAATAAATACTGCTCTATATGCATAATGTGTAAGTTATCAAAGGGCATTAACTATGTGTTTAACAGTCTGACTGGAACAAGACGATGACATGCGCATCTCCTCTTTGTATTAATGGTTTCCAGAAAGTTTCATTGAAATCCATTCAGTAGTTGCAGAGAAAAAGCGTGTAAATGTATACTGCTCTATATGCATAATGCATAAGTTATAAATAGGCCATAACTCTGTGTTCAACAGTCTGCCTGGAACAGGACGACAATAAGCGCATCTCCTCTTGGTATTTATGGTTCTCAGAAAGATTCATTGAAATCCATCCTGTAGTTGCAGAGAAATAGCGCGGAAATGAATACTGTTCTATATGCATAATACATAAGTTATCAAAGGGCAATAACTCTGTGTTTAACAGTCTGACTGGAACAAGACAATGACATGCGCATCTCCTCTTGGTACTGCTGGTTCTCAGAAAGATTCATTGAAACCCATCCGCTAGTAACAGAGAAATAGCGTGGAAACGAATACTGCTCTATATGCATAATGCATAAGTTATCAAAGGGCAATAACTCAGTGTTAAATGGTCTGACCGAAACAAGACAACGATATGCGCATCTCCTCTTGGTATAGATGGTTTTCAGCAAGTTTCATTGAAATCCAGAAGTTGCAGAGAAATAGCACGGAAACGAATACTGCTCTATATGCATAATGCATAAGTTATCAAAGGGGAATAACTCTGTGTTAAATGGCCTGACCAAAACAAGACGATGATATGCGCATCTCCCCCTGATATAGATGGTTTTCAGCAGGTTTCATTGAAATCCATTTAGTAGTTGCAGAGAAATAGCACGGAAACGAATACTGCTCTATATGCATAATGCATAGATTATCAAAGGGCCATCTCCTCTTGGTACTGATAGTTCCAGAGAAATAGCCCGGAAACGAAATTCGGACGGAAAGCGTGACGACGTGACGACGTGAGACCGTGACGACGTGACGGACGGACAACGCCAAAACAATATCCCCCTCCCGATTTCATCGGCGGGGAATAAAAATATCGCTTATCACCATAATCATTTTCTTCATATATACGGGTTTCATCGCATATCTAGGCATATAAAAAACATTTTCAGGTGCGGATCCAAAGGTCTGTTTGCTGGAGGCACCTAAGTTGTCGACCCCTTTCAAAAAGGGTGTGCGTAGGGAGAAAGAGGGTGGAACTCGTACGGCCTAACTGCACTTCTTTGCTGAACCACACAATTTCAATGTTTGGGTCATTCAACTTGACTTTAAGAGGTACACTTGTAAGATGAAATCTTTTGTGAAAGGTCAATGGGGTGTAAAGGGATTAAACCCAGTTTTTTATGTGATTTCTTCATTGGAAAACCGCAAACGCCATGTCCATATTTTATTTGAATATTGCCTTGATTTTGATTTCTCAAACCAGATTTACAGTTTTACATTGTCTATGTAAAATATCAATGTCGAAACCCCGGCCAAGACTCAATGATGTTTAGATGTGTTCCGTGCAAACCAAGCAAAACATTGGATTTTGGGATTTTACCACGTGTACCCTTACGGTCGATCTGCGATCTCCGACAGATCACTGAAGCGTGATTTGAGTGCTACAAAAAAGCATGCCATCATCCACTTTGTCGTTAAACATGGTTGTTCATAATGTCATTCAAAAAGCCGTCCTATCACAAATTCTTCAAATAGTTTCGGTAAAAAATAGAATATAAATGTCAATATAAGAACTGAATCAATATTTGATGGTGTTCATCTGGGTATGAAAAACATTGGACTGTTAAAAGTAAGTGTTCAGGCTTGACACACTTTAAATAACTAAAATGTTTTCCACATGAAGTTTCAGATGTATGGCAATCAAATTTTCAAATGCTTTATGTCAATTACTTTAGTAATAAAATATAAATACATGTACACTGTGATTTCGGTGAATATTTTACATAAATATGCAATAAATGGTGAGCGGTATTTGTTTCTCTACCTCAAGTAAAAGCACTTACCCACATCTTCTTGGAAATTATCATCTCTTTACAATTTGGACAGGGAACCGGTTGCTTTGCTTCTTCTTTTAGCTTTCTTTTTTCTTCTATTGCTTTCAATCTTTCTTCCTTTTTTTTCTTTTCTTGCTCTTTATAAATTCTAATTCGCTCCTGGAATTCTCTTCTGGTCGCTTCTATCTCCAGCTTTCTATTTTCTTCCATTTCTTTCAATTTTTTTTTAAGTCTTTGCTCTTGCACGTACGCTTCTATCTCCAGCTTTCTTTTTTCTTCCATTGCTTTCAATTTTTTTGCCTCTCTTTTTCTATCCCAAATGTTATTTTGCTTGTTTAATTTGTTGTCTTTTATTGGTAAATCAGTTTCACAATCTCCCTCGGGCACCTGGTAATAATTATGATCATGTACAAATGCTGTTAACATTTCAGAACTTTTCCAGATATATATATGCATCCCATCTTTATGAACGATAATGTTATTGTCAAGATTAGAAGTACACCTACTCTCTTTATATTCAAATATCTTTTCTTGATAGTGGTTTAATGTGGGGGTCTCACCTTGGACATTTTCTTGCTTAATTTGTGTAGGATGTGTTTGATTTTCTAAATAATTAAAATCAGTGAAATTTCCATTTGTTAAAATCTGGCTTCGAGTTTGCTTTTGCCCTTGTAATCGATCTGATGGCTGCTGTATGTTTTCTGTTTGCATGTTTGACCCATTTGACAAGGATGCTGTTTCAATTTGCTTTAGCCTGTGTAAAAAGTCGGATGTCTGATCTATGTTTTCCATTTTAATTTGATTTTGTACAGATGATAAATTAACTGACTGGTTAACGTCATCCATTTTATTTTCTGCTTTATTGTTCTTTTTCAGTGGCGGTTTTTTATTACTGTGCACTCTTCTTGCATTTTTCCTTTTTCCAGTTGAGTCTATATGATCCAAAATATAAACTGTACCATGTACATTCAGAAACTGCTCCTTTCTAGCACATTCAGCATCACTGTCTTTTGTATATGTTGTTATTTCCAACATTTCTGGTAAACACAATGGAGTTTGTGATTCGCCATGATCATCTATAAATACAGACTCACTTTGACAAAGATTTAAACTACTTAAATTCTCTTGTTTTCTGTAATGTAACACTTTTCGTGAAAATACATGTCGTTTTTTTCGTGAAATTACTTGTAAGTGAGAATGCTCAGTGATGCATGTGGAATTTACATCATCCATATCATTGTTGTTAGACAACAACTGTTCATCATTATTTTCTGCTAAAGACCCATGTTCAATATCTGCTGTTACAAGTGAAGATGATGGATTTGTAGTTTTCGATGTACATGTAGAAACCTCCACTTCAGACTTAGCCAGTGATAAATGATCATCCATGATGTCCAATGCTTCAAGTGTCCAACATAACTAATGGTTGACTCACTCAGCAAAAAATTCACTAATAGTGAATTTAATGCACTTCATATTACACCATATTGTAAAAGTGCTCAATATTACTCTGTATTCATGGTAATGCTTTGCCGAGAATTTTCTGAAATAAACGCCAAAACTTAAATTAGAAACAAGAGAAAAAACAGAAACGAATGCATATGCCACTATTCGCAAAGTTGGAAATAAAGCAAGCAGACATAACTATTAAATAGAATGTGGTGTTTTGCCGAACACATGTCGCCTGCTTGCGAAAAGTTGAAATGTTTTATCATACATGATTAAAAGATGATATTCAAGTTGCATTGCAATACTACAAAATCACTAATTTTAAATGATCAGTTATTATCTTTATTGTATATTCCAGTTATAAGCAAAATTAAGTTTCAGGTAAAAATCATTCAAAGTAGCACAACTCAAAACAGATATAACTTCATTAAAACAGATGCCATAATATTTATAACGTATTGTGTCAAAAGATCAGGTGTCATCATTCTTGTTGTCAGAGATGGCTTTGTTCATGCAGATGATTACTCCAAGTAATAAGTTAATAGGACAAGTACTTTCAAAGTTTTAGGCAACATTAAGTTCAATATTAAAGTCATCTGAATGGGGCATAACTCGAAATATAGTGAAATAGGAGTTATCATTCATGTTGTCACTAATGTGTTTGTTCATGCAGATGATATATGACAAGTATTAAGTAAATAGAACTAGTACTTTGAAAGTTATAGGCAACATTAAGTTCCGTATTAAAGTCATTTAAAAGGGGTATAACTCAAAATATTGATAAACAGGAGTTATCAATCTTGTTGTCAGAGATAGCTTAGTTCATGCAGATATTATATTCCAATTATTAACTTAATATGGTAAGTACTTTCAATGTTATAGGCAACATTATGTTCCATAATAAAGTCTTTTGAAAGGGGCATAACTAAAAAAAAATTAAACAGGAGTTATCATTCTTGTTGTCAGATGGCTTTGTTCATGCAGATGATATATTCCACGTGTTAAGTTAATAGGACAAGTACTTTCAAAGTTATAGGCCACATTAAGTTTCATATTAAAGTCATTTAAAAGAGACATAACTCAAAAAATAATGAAACAGGAGTTATCATTCTTGATGTCAATGAAGGCTTTGTTCATTCAGATTTTATTTTCCAAGTATTATGTTAATAAGACAAGAACTTTTTAAGTTATAGGCAACAATTAAGTTTCATATTAATTTTCCATAATAAAGTCATTTGAAAGGGGCATAACTCAAACTAGAAATGTGTCCATAGGAAACGGATGCTTGGCTGTGCATTGTTATCAGACACTAAAGTGCAATGGTGGGAATAAAAGCATTTAAAAGACTGTCCTGTGTTAGTAATTATAAGAATATGCATAAATTTGAAGATCAAGTAAATTATTTGTATTTGTGGCACTGTTGTCTGCTCGTAAGGGAAAATGTCTGTGAAGACCTTGGTGGTAATGCAATTAAAATATTTTAAACAAATATATATACATGTTTGTATGTTGCAAAGCTTTAATTTCTCCTTCAAAACAATCACATTTTTAAGCGTTAAGTTATCATTTTCTATTTAAGGCAAGTGTTTAAAAACTAAGGGTAATGTAAGCTATTAATAATGTAGAATCCCTGATAATAAGACCATCCCACTATTAAGACAACTTTTTAAAGAAGGGGTACTGGTGTTTTGAGCAGGGTTCAACAGCATACCAATATTATTGTTCACTACCATGACAATTATGTACTTTTTAACGAACTACAGGCATGGGTATTGTACGTGACACATCACCTAGTCATGTTGAACATAAATGCCAAGTTATTTTGAAATCCCTCCATTCAAACGAAGTTATATAGCCCGGACAAGTAAAACACGGCCTTGTCTAGAAAGAGGCAATGATTTCCTCAAAACTGAAATATATACATGTAAATGATATTTGGCAGGGATAGAATACCATACAAAAGAAGTAAATTGTTTTATATTTTCCCAACATCCGATGAAAAATAATGTTTTTAAGATTTTTTAAACATCAACTATAATAGCATGTGAAATTTTATGTGAATTTTCTTGTCAAAATACTGGTAAATGGACTTTAAGCAACTAATTTATGCTTTCCAGCCCTAATCTATGGAATTTTAAGGTTGAATTATCCATGATAATGCCTTTTGATCGATATATTCACCAATGCTTAGACTGCAGATGATGAAGGGTTATTAATATTGCACTTAATTTTATTATTAGTAGGCAGGAAAAAATACCAAAAATATCAATATAAACATTTATTGTAGCACAGTGGAAATTTTAGCTATTGGGATGTGGAGGTCAGCAACTAAATTTACTGGTAATACATGAAGATACACAACAGGGATTTCAATAGCTTTTGAAAACTAGGGGTTGTTTGACCCATGTAATTGTTAAGATTTTTTTAAGGAGTCATAATCAAATAGTTGCAAGTCATATCTTGTGTTCATTAAACTTACCTACATGTTAAGTGCTTTACTTTCATTTCAATATATGTTCAGAGGTCAAATAAGTTACTTTGTATTAACTTCATAATTAAAATGCTATCGACACAATATTTATCTTTATTTCTGCAAAATTCAACCAGGTTTCCTAAATTCTCATGCATCAAAATGACCCTAAGCTTAGAATCTGGCGGGTCAAATGTGGAAAAAACCTTATTTGCTTGCATCAAAATGCAAGAATATGCATCAGTCGAGGGTTGCATGCAAGACTGTCGTAACTCTGTCTTTATTTCATTGTAGTTACTACAGTCTTGTGTGCAATCCTCGAGAGATTCTATTAAAATCCCTGAGATATATTAACTGAAAACTCTTTAACTAATGCTATGTTGAAACTGATGTAAAAAATGTAAGCACATACGAATACTCAAATAGCTGAATTCTGTGTAGTCTGAATTGCAAAAACCTGAATAATGTTATTTACCTTCTTCATTTATATAATCAAACATGTTATTTATGAGATAAACAAATGAACAAACACTCAGTAGTACAATATTTTACAGTTATAATAACTTACATCATCTAATATTGATGAATTGATGAAGGTGAACTTAACTGACAAGCAAAGTGTTTATATTATTACATCACAGCTGGAATGGCAGGCTTGACTGAAAGGAATTAGGGACATTACAAACCATGACAATTACGGACCAGATTTTGGGACATGACAGACCATCAAAAAGGACATAACAGACCATATTTATTGACATTATGGACCATCTGTAAGACATTATGGACCATCTATACGCCTTTCCAATAAACAGTTTCGCAGTCCTGTACGAGTTACTTCCCGCGACCGAAAATCAATCCAATACGAGGCTCTGCAGGATAGCTGAACGATCGGGCTAATGGCTTAAGCACATACTAGCTAACCTTATCCGCTATATTGCAGGTCTGCGTTCGTCGCCGGCGGTGAAAAAATAAGTTGCTGGTCTGTTATTCTACCCAGACTTTTTATGTTTACTATATGTTAGATATTTAGATTTTTAATGATAAAAGAACGTACCATTCTTGTTGATAGTTGGCAGTATGAAACGCAATTTGGACAAACATAAGCATTAATTTTACCAATTATGTACAACAATTTTTTCTTTATATCTTTTATATATTTTAATATATTTTACTGGTGTAAATGTTGCAAATTGCTAAGGCTAGTAATGCGCTATTATCCGGAAATCGTGATATGTCAATATCTGTTTACATGATCTGTAGACAAAAAATACAATCTGAATTTGTTGATACTTACACATTTGAACAATAGAATTGTCCTAAAAAATTAATGCGTTTATGGTCAACGTGTAAATAATTTGAATATTTAAAATGTTACATATACATGTACGTCACAACCAAATATGATTGATTCTGTCTTGAAATAAAACAGGATCGGTAATCTGATCGTTTGTTGTAGAAGTATCATTCGTAGAATAAAATCCAAGGATTTAGATGCCGGCTTCCAAAAAGATGAGAATATTTATATCACAATATGGTTGCATATCCAATTTAGATTTCTTAGGTTTGACAGATTGTAATTTTGGCATAAAAGCCCAAACTTTTAATTAAACATATATAAAATGTTTTGACAAGATTTGTTTCTTATTGACGGCTTTTGTTTCTATAACGTGTCATAATGTTGATTAAGAATCCATTTAAGTGCTAAATCAAATACATTTGCTGGCACATCCAGTAGTTAAAGGACTCCGAAATACTAAAGAATTGGGAGGTGTAGATACCTTGCAAATAGAAATTACACGATCTCTATTGGTCAATGATATCTGGCCCTTTAAGTAATTGACAGATGACCCCGTGTGCGAGACAGTTTGACATGTTTATGGCATGCCGCGTTCAAAATCACTCGCCGCCGACATAATCACAACATGATGTCAGTAGTTGAATAGACAGGCTAATCCGGAAACGAGACTCAATTAAGCCGTGAAGAGAACACTGCGACTGTCTGTTAGTTCAAGTCGTTTAGTGTCTAATGCGAGGAATAATGAATTGACACTTTTAGTCAGAAACCTGATTGTTTTATAAATTATTTTCAAAAATATCATGACGCTGATGTATTATTACTAATTCAAAGAGAAAATATATTTTTCAAAAAAGAATTTTATGATAAAAAAGAAAGTTGTAGGTACATATTCCCTATTACGTTATTACAGCGAGCAATCATTTTTCCTGTAAAGCAGTCACGTGACTGGACAGGGGAGGTAACCAAATAAATTCATCGAATTATTGGAAAGGCGTATAAGACATTAAATTGCAGACCAGATATATTTACCTTACGGACCATCTATAGATAGATATGTAAAATGAATTATATATCTATGAAAACATAACAGACTATATTTATGTACATTTTGGACCATCATAAATATGGTCCGTTATGTCGTTTTTGATGGTCCGTAATGTCCCTATACCACTGAAAGGTGTAATTTGGTCTGAGGGGACGGTGGGGGGGGATCTTATAATCCAATTGTTTCAATTAGGGCTTTTTTTCACCATTTTGTGAATATGACCCATACCCCTGGAATTGGGAAATTTATCATCGTTTTGCCAGAAATTAGTAATTTTTTAGCATCATTGGGGAATAAGAAGTGTTACTGTTATCTGCTGTTTTTTTTAATCATTGCCATCCATATTTAATATTGTCAGTAATTCCTGGCTTGAAGAGCAAAAGATGCAGTGATGATGCTGTTGTTTTTTATCAGAAATGTTTGTTTTGATTCAATTGGGAATTTTTCTTCTTAAATTGGGAAAAAAGTATGTTTTGCCATTGGGAACATGACCAAATAACGGCTATAAAATCAACTGAAAAAAAGCCCTGTCAATCAACACCTTTACAGCTTTTTACAAGCATTACTTGGTATATTTGAAAAGAAATAATGATTACTCTACATTTTTTCTTACAATTCTTTGATTGATTATTACCTATTTTTATTTGATATGCACAATTTCAGGGGTGGCACGAAATACCCAAATCTACCCAAATCCACCCAAATCTTAGTAGTTCCAGATAAATCTTACAAATTCTATATATTTTTTAGCTATTTTTTGTTGATACTGAATAAAACAATCAAACTTTATATTAGAAGAATTTATATTTATTGAAATGTTGATCCATTTACAATCTTTTAGTACAAATATTTCCCTCCCCATATTGCTTATAATTTTATATGCTGCTTATTATTAGCTTAAAAAATATTAAAAGTTAATTTATCAACATTTTATATTTATTGTAGTCATCATCATCAGCAGCATTATCAACTACTTTGTTTTTTATGTTTGGTGAAACATACAGTCGCTTATAATGTTTAGAAAGATTTGGGTAGATGAAAATAAGTATTTTGATGATTAAAACTTATATGAAGTTGATTGTGTACTTACTTTTTTGTTTAATTTGACCTATTCAATCATGAAATATGTAGAATTGAGTAATATTTACCAACAGCAACTATAAAATTGATAGATTTGGATAGATTTGTGTATTTGGGTAGATTTGGGTATTTCGTGCTGCAGCATTTTCAGTTAATTTTTTTTTTGGTCAAAGAAACAATATACCAGGACCCGGATGCTTTGTCCACCTAGATAAATGTATCATCTATCATGATGCTTTTTTTAGCTTAACCAATGGAAAAATAACCAATAAAACCAAACATGACTCATGAATATTTCATCAGGAAATAGGCATAGCGCAGTTGTCTCCCTTGCGCCCCTTGCTACCTTGTCATGGTGAACATTTGTGCCAAGTTATTTTGAAATCCATCCATTCATAACGAAGTTATAGCCCGAACAAGAAAATTCAATTTTAGAAATACAAGAAAACGTACCAATCGCACCCCAAATTCTATTATTATTATGGATTATAACAGAATTTTTTGTACGAAATTCTTCTTTGTCGCTGGTACTACAAATGGAGTATTTCACTAAAGGGACACAACCGTTATCAACATGGAAAACAATAAAACACAAAAGACGGACAGTTTAGACTTTCACACAGTCATTGCATAAAATGAGTTGGCACATAACTCTATTAGTAGCTAACTTGCTGTTGTGTGACATCACAGTTTTTTTTCCTTTCCTATTTAAAATATTTGGTAGTGTTTTACTTAAAAGCAAATGAAGACATACGGACTGCCATTGAAAACGAAACACAACTCTTTGTTTCTGGAATATTTTTGCGTGTAAAATAATCAATAAGATGCCGCTGGGCCTAGCGAGTAATTGTCGACGGTGAACAATGCATCCAACGAGCGATTTCACGTCAAGACATCCCTTCTGGGATTATCCAAACCTCATATGTCGCTGGTTGTCTGAAAGCCTTTGCATAATATCACATTTGTGTTGAGTAACACTTGAAACTGAAGATGGGATTTCTGCAGCCGTAAGTAAAGGTAAAAAATGAGCCTTTTTGAGGTTATTCGTGCATGTCTATATACCAAAACGAAAATTTCGTGCGTTTGTACGGGGGTTACTGATGGAGAGAAAGTTTTAAAAAATCTGTGGACCATAAATAAATCGATTGGTTACTTATTGATTTAAAAACACACCTACCTTTCCCAATTTATTAAACTTTTACAACACCAAAAATATTTCAAAAAATAACGTGTTGCGTTTTCATTGGCAGTCAGTGTACTATGAAAGAAGGCATTAGAACATTCCCTCAGCGGCAAACTCTGAAACACGGAGACTCAAAATTGATAAGCAGCCACCTAAGGGAATGAAAAAATGGGGCTGCTTTACACATTTATGAAAATTTATACTAAGTAACGCTTAACCCGGGTCTAGGCGGCTTGGACAGTAATATGCATTTCCATTACTGCCCATGATCAAGTTTAATGAAACCGATCCTGCCACATTTTAATATTTGTCGTGTTAAGTTTCTTAAATGTTTCGATTTCATCTATTTAATATATTTATTTAAGAAATAATCAATATATATAGCTTCCGGTGATATATTTCAGTTTAAATCACCGGGCGGAGTTCCGATGCGTAAGGATATATCAAGAGGGGCGTAGCCCCGAATGATATATATCTACGCAGCTAAACGACGCCCCGTGATTTATCCTGTGATAAATCATCGGAAGCCTTTGATTATTTCAATTCTAGCACGACATATCTGACCTTACAAGCGAAATAATTTTAACTCAGTGTTAGCGCGTTGTTATAAAGGCAAATGGGTAATAAGGTCGGCCATTAACTAGTGTTTATTCCCTAAACATCTCCATGGTTCAAAAACTGATAATTCAAAGATTGAATAACAAACTTGAATACATGTCTACCCAATCGTGCATCCAGCACTCTCCAGTCGTCATTCGAACCGTATTTGCCATCCAAACGGTTTAATACCTACGTCAGGGAATAACATATGAACAACAGAAATTACTTAATTAACGTCGTTAATATGTCGCGTTAATATAACCTTAACATTACCCCAAAATAGCGGAAAATTATTATATGGCATTGCCGCTTATAGGTAATGCGTAATTTATTTAAAAACAATGTAATTTATTGAAAACAAGAAGCGCCGCAATGCGACGAAAGCATTTTTCAACGAGCTAGTATGATGTGACAGGAAATATAAAGAAAAGATGACAGTGACATAAAACAAAACATTAAAAACTCATTTCAACATACCATTATCTACTAGCTTGAATCCAGAACCTGACTTTCTATTTTAGCAACAGAGACCTTGACCTTAATCACAAAAATAAAATATATAGCTATACATTTAAAGTTTAGCATCAACAGGTCACAGCTTGTCAAGTAATTACATGGAAACTGAATTTCCATTATTAGAAACAGTGACCTTTACCTTAATAACAGTCACCTGGGTAGCAATCCGAAGCTGCCTCTTGATATAGGGTACCAATAAACCAAGTATTGCATCAGTAGGACAAAGTAAACTCAAGTTTTTTGAGCAGAAACTGGATTTCTATTTTAGCAATGGTGATCTTGATCTTGATCACATATACCTGGGTAGCAATCTGAAGCTGCCTCTTGATGTAAGGTACCAATACACCAAGTTTTGCATCAAAAGGCCAAAGTAAACTCAAGTTATTGAGCAAAAACTGAATTTCTTTTTTGGCATCAGTGATCTTGACCTTAACCACAGACATCTGGGTAGCAATCCCAAGCTACTTCTTGATTTAGCTACCAACACACCAAGTTTGTTATCAATAGGCCAAAGCAAACTCAAGTTATTGAGCGGAAACTGAATTTCTATTTTCAGCAACAGTGACCTTTACCTTGACCACAGACATCTGGGTAACAATCCCAAGCGACCTTTTGATATAAGCTACCCACATACCAAACTTATTGAGCGGAAACCAAAAGTTGACGCCCGCCCGCCCGCCGACTTCAGCATTACAATTACTAGTTTTAGTTGAAAACCTGGTTAAACATTATGTAATTCATTTAAAGGGATATATAGGTTATGAACCACTAAATATTGGTGACCAGGCCCCTAAATAATTAGGCAATTTGCGGACCAGTAACAGGAAGTCAAGCCGGATTAGTAGAAAATGAAAATTAATATTTTAAAAAGAACATTATTTTGATAAAATATAATGAATTTGTAGTAATTTGAATACAAATAGTATGAAATTGATAATGAAAACAAGTGCAATTCAACTTTAACAAGAAGCTGTGTTCGGAAAACACATATGCCCCCGGTAGCGAAGTTTGTAACGATACAAATTTTAAACGATAGCACAGTGTTAAAACTGCAACTAAAATCACAAGTTAGTTCTAAATAATGAAAATAACCGTCTGGTGCCAGAACCTGTACATGAAAAGAATTTATCATAACAAGAGCCAGTCGGAAACGACTGCACGCTCGACTATTCGAAGTCAGACATATTTAAGCACATTTAAAACTGGGCTTCATTTAAACTGGGGAGTGATTCAGGAGTTTATGACACCCAACACACACACATGAACAAAAGTTTCTTAATCCAAGTTAGGACAGTTACTTTATTATTGTAGTTTTTTTAGAGGGTTTACACAACCCAGTCCATACACCCCTGATCCCACACCCATCAACCCACTATCCCTGCCCCACCTATAGTGATGTGGTGGGGTGTGGTGTAGTATAGTAAGGTATGGTATGCTGGTTGCTGTTGGTGGTGGTGTGGGTGTTGTTGCTGTTCTTGGTATTGTTGTTGGTGTTGGTAATGTTGGTGGTGTTGGTGTTGTTGTTGGTGTAGTTGTCAGTGTTGTTGTTGGTGTTGTCAGTTGTTCGTGTTGTTGATGCTATTGTTGTTGGTTGTTGGTGTTGTTGATGCTATTGTTGTTGGTGGTGGTGTTGTTGTTGTTGGTGGTGTTGTTGACGGTGTTGTTGGTGGTGTTGTTGACAGAGTTGTTGGTGGTGTTGCTGACGGTGTTGTTGGTGGTGTTGTTGACGGTATTATTGTTGGTGGTGTGGTGGGGTGGTGGTGGTGTGGTGTGAGATGGGGTGGTGTGGTGGGGGTGGTGGGGGGGTGGTGGTGGTGTGGTGGTGGTGGTGGTGTGTGGTGTGGTGTGGTGTGGTGTGGTGTGGTGTGGTATGGTATGGTATGGTATGGTATGGTATGGTATGGTATGGTATGGTATGGTATGGTATGGTATGGTAATCACTCAACACTTTCACCAAAGTATGTTAAGTACATCTGTTTTAAACCTTTTCTATAGAATTACCTTAGAAAAACACTAACATTGAAACTTTAACCATAATTTCTAAGTCTTAATTCTAATTTCTAAGCGAAAAAGGGCAAAAATCAAATAAAACAAGTTAACCATTTATATCCAAGTATAAAATGGGGAGATAATCCCAGAAAAAAGGTAGCCAGACTTACGTAACTTGTAAGGGTCATCATCTGTGCACTGTTAAGTATGTGTGTAAACTTTAATGCCAGATCTCTTTGTGGATATTGCGAAATATCCAACATGCCGAAATAAGTTAACCATTTTCTAAGTACAAAAGGGGAGATAACACCAGAAATAAGGTACCCAGAGTTATGTAACTTGTCAGTGTCATGACCTGTGAACTGTTAAGTAAGTGTGTAAACTTTCATGCCAA